>JAHWFP010086489.1:57199-70681 GCA_023313725.1 Lithobius niger
AGGGAAGAGGTCGCCTTGCTGGTCTCCCTACTGTATTTGCTGTTTCGGCCAGCAATACATAGGTTCTTGGTTTTTAAACTTTTTTAAAATTTTTATTTTTTAAGATGTGTCTGCCATAACATGATTTTGTGTTCTTTTATTTGTGTACGAAGCCTTTGAGCGGATATCCACACTTGATAACGGGGTGCAAATTATCCCCGAAACGTCGTGTTTTATTGTTTTACATGTGCACTTTTATAGGCTATATTTTCATCAAAAAAAAATATATAGTGTGCGCGGCGTATCTTGAGTCCTGCACTTATTTTGTGATCGGCTATGTCTTCCTGGATGGGGCGGCTTTAACCGACGGCCGCCATTGTTTTTGGAACTACTTCGGATATCAACAAGGCATTCTGCGACCAAACACGTACAATCGATTATTTGTGTTCATTCTGGGGCGTACTCAAGATGAGCCGCGGACACTATAAGGTGGAAATGCAGAACAAGCGGGAACAAGACTGTGACGGACAACGTAGGTCATTTTTAATGGGGCCTCGATCCCATTGCACCCATTCAGTTAAGTGAAGAACTCCCACAATATTTTGAAGTAAAAGAAAACATGGCACATTTTCATCGTAATTGCTTGCATTACTACGACATTTTTAAGGTGCAGTCCGTATTCAAAGTGTGGCCTCGTTGGAAAGAAGACAACCAACTCCACAAGCCCGTTAACAACAGAGCACACACGAGCGGAGTGGAGACGAAAAGCACCATGATACGTTTCACACCACTGATATCAATCACTACATGGCATCTTCAAACAGGTGTAACACAGCCCTTATCTACAGTAAAGAACTTCATCCATTTAAGGCTATTACATAGCTCACACGAGCTATGCACAGGAGCTTTGCATATGCTCACAGGAGCTATGCAAAGCCGAAGCACACTAGAGATTTTCACGGCTGTTAACAATATAATTCTGCGTACTAACACAGCTTCCACACACACAAGCCTGCCAGTACACAAGTCTTGTGTACTATCAGTGCAAAGTGTATTCAGAGTGTACGTCATTAGTCTAGTTTCGAAAGGCATAAAACTTTTTCTTTTTTTTGAGGTTACAGAATTTGCGTAAGCTTATTGGAAAGAACACATTGTCACTTTCAGACATCCTTTTACCCCTACAAAAAATGAAAGAACTCGTAGGAATACTTTGAAGTCTTGGAATGTTACGTACACGAGCAGTCACGCGCACACACTTGCTTTTATCATAGGACTCATTTCTTCTATTCTTATTAGGGCAGTGGCGTGTACAGAAGGGGAGCAGGGGGGGAGAGCATTGCCCCCCCCCCCCCCCCGCCCTTTTCAGAAAAAAATTGCCTTTTTGAGTTTTGTGAATCGATAACGCTGGTACTGAAGCCAGGAAAAGGGCAGAAAGGGGGCATGAAAAAGTGAAAAGGAGACAAGCTTAAAAAAAGGTAAAAAAAAAAACTGAAGAGCAAAGAAAAAGTGGTCCCCAGGAAACAAACAATTCCCTGCCCCCTCGGTGGCCTGTGCAGCACGCTACTGCATTTAGGACATCATTGTTTCACTGTGGCAGTTGACCTCCAGATCAGATCAGCGACGCTGCATGTCTTTCTAAACACAAAAATATAAAAAAAAACCTTCGTTTAAGACCAAAAACATTACAGTGTTCTTTTTTTTCCCTGTGTTACCTCGTATAAAACACTGGTTGCCAATTCCTGGTCTGGTCTGTTGGAACACCCACCCACATTATGGGTGCCTTTAGAGCCCAATCAACTCTGCCACCCTGGTACACACGTATTCTGTTGAGCACACTCTCAATCCAAGGTCTACCAACCTTGCTCTCAGTCATGCCTTCCCTCCCACCCAAAAAAAAAACAACAACAAAAAACAACACATATCCACCGAAAACCACAGCGGGAGGAGATGGGATTGAGGTAGGGAATTATAGGTCGGCGTTGGGGTTGGCCATTGGTATGTTCGTTCCGAAACCCTTCCAATTGATTTTTACCGTTATTGACGAACCTACGAAACGTTTTGTACAACGGTAACGGCCTACAACATTACCAACTTTCTGCCCCACATCGAGAGCTGAAAATGCAGGTAAGCCTCCTAGTCAGTCATGCCACCCAAAGATCACAGGTCACGGCTCGAACTGCACAAAGGTTTGTTGCTTGACCTCTCTCTGGAAGCACAGTATAATTCTTACCTTCAGAGTATAACCCCGAACCTGCTACAGAGACACTTCAACTTCAGCGTTCTCTCGTTAACAACAAAAATGCAGTCCAAGACGACTCCATACCTACACACAATTCTACATTCGACAGAAATTTGTTTCGGTTTAAAATTTCCCACGTTCACGTGGGTCGTTTCAGAGGGGCGTTCCTTCTGGTCCTGAGGGTAACAACAAGATTCTTACAATTCGCAGCACGTCCACCTCTTCTGGCTCTTCTCGGGTTCTTCTCTCTCTTCCAGAGGCCGTCATTCGTGGCGGGCACACCTCAGACACGCACGCCTGGCCATTATGGGACTTGCCTATGGCACCGACTCATCCACTGACCTTGATGACGCTACAAAACTTAAGGTGGGCCAAGCGAATCGTTCTCTGCGACAATCACTACAACAGATGAGCAAGCTATTTGCATTCAAATGAAGACGAATTTTGGCTGAAGGGCTTAGAAAACAAACATCAGAGCTGATGTACAAAAAGAAAAAGAAAGGAAAAAAACCTTGAAGACAGTTTAGGCAGACCGCGTGGAGTTCTACTTATTGTTTAGTTACCAACTGTTGAAACATGCTCCGATATTTTTCATCATTTTCGGTTATTTGTACAGTCGTCTTTTATTCTCGCTCTGTGTATCCGATGCAAACAAAACAAAAAATAATTCGAGACAGGATGACTGGTGCACCACTTAGTAACAATTGGCAGGGTAAGCGAAGCAGACTAAATCGAATACTAGACTGAATTTGGATTTTGCGTGTCTGTGGCAAACCATTCCATGTTTTATTACATTAAAGATATCAATAAATGGCACATATTTACAGATATCTTTAAATGAATTACATATATCTGTAATTGAATTACAGAAATTTGCAATTAAATTACAGATATCTCTAATTCAATTACAGAATCTCTAATTTAATTACATATATAGTCAAATGAATTACATATATATGTAATTCAATTACAGATAACTGCAATTGAATTACAGATATCTCTAATTGAATTACAGATACCTCTAATTCAATTACAAATATCTCTAATTTAATTACAGATATCTGCAAATGTTTTTTGATATCTTTAAAAGAATTGCAGATATCTTCAATTAAATTAAAGACATCTGCAATTCTGTAATAAAAGACAGAATGGCTTGCTATACGTGTCTGTCTGTATGTTTGTCTGTTTCGGACAGGATAACGTTCGCAATTTTGGTCTGATTTGGTTGAAGGACATGGGAACTTTGGTCCTTGAAATGAACGAGTTCGATGAAGAAATTCCTACCTCTAATATTTTCGGTATTTTCGGCAATAGCCAGGTTTTACGCAGGAGGGCTGAAGCTGATTTTTAGTAGTGGCGGTCAGGGAGCCCGAGCTAAAGGGCTGGTGGCCCCGAGCACTAAATGAACAAACAATACAAAGCCATTTGTCATACTATGCCTTTGGCGGTTTGATGCGCTCCCAGCTGTAGTCATAGTACCAGAAGGAGAGGTACAACTTTGTTAGGTAATTGCAATGTGAAATTTCTAGGAAATTACATGCCACAAATCGGAAATCACATGCCACAATCGACATGAGCACGAGCCATCACAGTGCCCTTCTCTTCCAGAAAATGCCTGGAGTGGCTGAGTACAGGCTGGAACATGGGGGACAATCATGCTAACCATTAAACCACCTTGCCCCATTGCGTAATATACCATAGTGATAGTTCTGTTAGTGCGAAGAATACATAAGATTATTGCAAATGGCAAAAAAAAAAAAAACACTATTACTGCCGACTGCACGCAATAATTTATTTTTCCAAGAGCATCTATCTAGGCATTGTATTTTTATTTTTTTGTAAATCCATATTGATTTTTAAAAAGATTCATTTTTCTTCAAAAAACTAAAACTTCTTTTACAAAAACGTTTTTCTATTATATTGTCAATCGCCGGTCATAGTGAGATTGGTATATAATTAATGCATTCAGACTTTTTACCTTTTTTAATTCGACGTGTCTCACAACGAATAAATGTGGTCGTGCCAAAAAAAAAGGGGCCTCGAGCAAATCGAGTCAGCCACATTTCCTCAAAAACTTGATAAATTTGTTCGATTACGATCCGACGAAATTAAAGTGCAATTGTGGGCGAGTTGCAGGTTAGACGGCCAAAACACTGGGCATTTCACAGATTTAGTAATTCGAATTCCAAAAATGCTAACCTCTAACGAGGTCTTTCAACGTGAAACCGTCGTCCATAGTAGGCTACACGTTCTACTGATAACGTAAGCATAAAGGCGTGAGATAATAATCAAAATGGCAATGAACAACGAACGGTGTGTAACTGCACAGTACGGCTTAGAGAGTATACGTAGACATCAAGGTAGCTCCTCTCTTAACGCAAAGAACAATCCGAAGCTATTCCTCACTTACCTTAGCGGGAATCTGGACCATAGACGGAATTTTGATGCCGGAATCTAACCGGTACAGTGAATTTCGACGCACACATTTCGACGTGCTGCTAATAATTATTGTGCCAACCTAGCTGCTTATCAGGTACATTACACTACAGTATTTTATTATGCTTATCTCTGGTATTTTAGTATGATTATTTGTCGTGTTGTTTGTTGTTGACCGAGTGAGCGAAGCGAACGACGTCCTGTTTTTACAGTGGTGGACTAGCCAGGGAGGGAACGGAGGGATATTCCACCTGGCCTCTGACTTCAATTTTTTTTTAAATCCGTAATAGGAAACGGATTCGTTTAGACGTTTTTGAAGATTTCTCAAGAACGGTTTGTGCTATCGACATGCGATAAAGAGCGTTGTAAAGCTCTCGAAAAGACGCTTCCAATGGTACACTTTATTGTCCAAATCTGATAAAATTTGAAAACGTTGTATCAAGGCTCACGTAATTTTTATTGGTTCGATATTAATTTCAACCACGAATTCAAAATTACAAATAATAATTTTTAAAAAAATCCGCTCTTTAATTTGTCAAGATATCCTGTAGCTCCTTGGTCTTAGACCGTCGAGGTTTACAAAACGCTAGTAAAATAAGTGCTTTGTATATCTTGCAAAAGGGGAGGGGCAAGGGAGGGGGAGGGGCAGTATTTAACCCAACTACCCATCCAAATTTAACTAACGTGTAGTAAAGGGGAGGAAGGAAAGGGGAGGGAAGGGTAGGTGGAGAGGGGAGGGGGAGGCAGGGAGAGTAAACAAGTGATGGTCTCGACGGTCATTGCTGCATATTGCCAAAATGTGAGAACTGAAGCAAAAGAGATGACGGAGAAGGGAGTATACAGGAAGAAAAAGTACCCATCGCAGTAAACGTTCAGGCAACATTACACCGAGCAAAAACGGGGAGGCAACCAAAGGCGTAATAAAACCCCCGGCGAAGCCGAGTGCGCCTCTTAGCAAAGTTTCACGGCAGAAAAGACGAGGACGAGCACCGCAAGAACCCCAACAATGAAAACGGAAGAGCATATTAATTCTTTTGCCGGCGAAAAGTTTGTTTTCTCGAAAAGTTGAAATTGGGCCATTGTTGCCTCGACTAAACAATTTGCTCTACGCGATCAACTCAGCTGCAAGTCTTAAATGACGTCATGCACGACGACTGTTTTGTTTTTTTTCAAACGGTACGGATCTCTCAAGCATAGACTGGGATGGGGGGGGGGGGGGGGAAAGAGGTGCGGCGGACGGGTAGCGACCACGCGTTCAGCAGCGGATAGGTAGGGGGAGAGGTAAGGAGGCGAAACGGGACAGGGATGGGAAGGATGAAGATGATGGGAGGGCAGTGGAGACAAGGAAGAGAGAGGATGGGAGGAAAAGTGTAAGTTCAGGTAACACCAAGTGAAAACTGGGAAACAACCACGGGCGAAACAAAACCCCGGGCGACGCTGGGTACGACTACTAGTAATAACTAATCAATCAATATAACTTTGATCGTAATATTTGTTTGTTTGTTTGTTTGTCGCCAGATTACCGAGATTCCCACACCAACTATATTGAAGTCCGTAGTGGGGATCTCGATATCTTTTGTTTGTTTGTCTGTACGCAGTGGTAATCGTGATACACTTAATCCTTGGCGTGTTTCAAACTGAATTGGCTGTATTAGTAATAATTCGAACTGTCTTTTCAACAAAGATGCCTGGTGACGTCAAATTGTTGCTCAGTCATATAGTGGGAATCTCGATAATCTTAATGCTTTAGTTTGATTGTGTGTCTTTATAAGTAATGATTCGACTCTGTGTTTTCAACAAAGAGGCACAGTACTGATGACGTCATGTTTTTTCCAGTCACAATGTTTTCATGCAAACGGGATCTAGGCCCTGGATCTAACGAAATCTAATGAAAGCGTGGGCGACTGTTAACGGGAAATCACAGTATTTTCATGCAAACGGGAAAGCACAACAATGCTCTATAAAACCGGCCATATACGGGGGGGGGGGGGGGGCCCCCTAATTAAAAACAGTAATGATAATATAGAAATGGATGTAACACTACTAACATAACTTCCTAAAGAAATCCAGCAAATGCATAAGTGCAGAAAATAAATTCACACACTGAGGAAAAAAGGAAAAGCTGCTTAAACGCAATACAAAACTAAAAATTGAGGTTGAAAATACTAATCCAAGGTGGTAAAACATTAAAAATTGTCCAACATTTTCTTCGTAACGGTATCAAACTTTCTTGGACGACAATTTGTCTTAATGGCATATTAAGTTTGAGAACACAACTGATGGAAAGAGGGACATGTGAAAATGAAGGTGGTGGTTATCCCTGATAATCATAGTGTCCCGCCCATTTATTCAATTTTACTACAAATTCGGTTGCCCCCCCGCCCCAAGTCAAACTTTTGCCACAAATTATTCTGGCGTCGCCACTAGACCAGACCCAAGTAATTCTGTCATCGGCCCTGTTGGCCATAGACCCTACCAAGAACGTTTGATACCGTTACGAAGAAAATTTTGGACAATTAAAACTGTTTTTTCACATACGAGTAACAATTTGTTCGAGTTTCTTACCAACAGATGGCACTGACCGTAACGCTGTATACAACGATTCTCAATATTATTATTATTTATTTTTTTGGTATCGTCGACCGCTTTCGCCAGGACTGGAAAACTTCGCGTGCGCACCTGGCCCAATCACGCAATGCGATAAGCCGTTGCGTGACAGGCCCCTTTGAGCGAAATGCCAAATTTTCGATGATTTCTAGCCCGTGGGCCGATTGGATTAGCAAGCATTTTTAAGCAGGATTTAACGTTTCCCAATAATAACCGGCGTTTTTTTCGGTTCTGTCGAAAAGGTAAAAGAAAGAACCTAATTTAAATTCGGACTAAAGAAAAAATCGAGTTATTCACAAAAGACATTATTTCATACCTCATTTTACCTTCGTTTTGTCACGTCCTTGTTATTAAGCATAGGCGTTCCCTACAGGTTCTGGGGAGAAGAGCAGGTTACGTCACGTCGACATTCAGATTTTGCCAGCCATTTATAACAACTGTACAGGAAAGTACTTCCGAAAACAGGCCGGAAGCATTTTCCGCTGTTTCAGTATTTATTTCTAGCTTCTCGAGCACGTGTTTTCAACATGCCAATAAAATTTTAATAATAATAATAATAAAACCTTGGAGCTACCAAATAAAATGGCCAACCCTTCCATTACCAACAATGCACGATTTTGAAAAGTTGACAGACGTCACCAGGAGCTTATAAATGCACGCGGGAGTACCCACGTTGTAACTCTCGCTTTGTATTGCACCGCTCGTCACAAGGCCGTCTGGGAGAAAACCTGCAGATTTCGCTTTGCGGCTGTAGGCCAGCTGTTTTAACGTTGCCAAAATCTTATTTACTAAAGCAATATTAACGGGCATAAACTTCCCGAAACGCACGAGAATATGCGTGGAGATGGGAAGCAAAACACGCAACTTCTACTTCAGTCGGCCTTGGCTTGATAAACAAAATACGTTCCGCGCTTCAAGGTTATTTAGACGCTATCGCTTGCAAAGCAACGCATGCTTGAACTATTCTCAGCACATGTGATATTTTTTCGCATATATATTTTTTTAATATATTTACCATTAATCGAGCCGATTTGGCTTTCCGTCCTATTTACAAATTTCTTAGGTAAAAAACCTACGGAGCGTAATTTTAGTCTCCTGTACAGTGAATCTGGGAAGACTAGGCTAAAGCAACGACTGTGTACGTCCGTCCGTCGCCTTTTGCAACTCCGGAACGGTACCAGATAGAGACTAACGGTTTTACCGTTAGATTTGGCGTCCAAAAATTATTCAAAAGGAATTTTAAAAAAAAACTGAAATATGAAGCGGACAAGAGACCAGAAGTCCAGAAGTCAGCCCATTATCTATGGATCGGTACCAAATAAAGACAAACTGTTTTCACCATTAGATTCAGCGTCCAAATTTCAGTTAAAAGGAATAAAAAAAAATTACCGGAAGTATAAGGCGGAAGTGACCGACAAGTGGCCGGAAGTGGTCGACAAGTGAGCCCACTACCTATGGAACGGTACGAGATAGAGACAAACGGTTTTCACCATTAGATTCAGCGTCCAAAAATCAGTTAAAAGGAATAATACAAGGACTGGAAGTATAAGGCGGAAGTGACCCACAAGTGGCCGGAAGTGGTCGACAAGTGAGCCCATTATCTATGGAACGATACCAGATAGAGCCAAACGGTTTTCACCATTAGATTCAGCGTCCAAAATCAGTTAAAAGGGATAATACAAGGACTGGAAGTATAAGGCGGAAGTGACCCACAAGCGGCCGGAAGTGGTCGACAAGTAAGCCCATTATCTATGGAACGATACCAGATAAAGCCAAACGGTTTTCACCATTAGATTCAGCGTCCAAAAATCATTTAAAAGGAATAAAAAAAGAACCGGAAGTATAAGGCGGAAGTGACCCACAAGTGGCCGACAAGTGAGCCCATTATCTATGGAACGGTACCAGATAGAGACAAACGGTTTTCACCATTAGATTAAGCGTCCAAAAATCAGTAAACATGAATAAAGAAAATACCGGAAGTCTGAAGCGGAAGTGGCCCAGAAGTGTACAGAAGACGCTGCCCCTCCCCTTGTTTAACGCAGGTTTTCCGCAAAAGTGAAAACGGTTACTGTTTCGACAACAGTCTAGCCGCATGGGGTCGGGACTCAGTAGGAGCGGTGCAACATGGGAAACTCCTCCTATTGGAAACTCCTCCTATACCCGTTTCGCTGAATCCCAGTTCGGAGAAAACTAGACATCTCTGATTAAAATTCGCCGAAACGGGAATAAAAACGTGCCCGCCACGTTCTCTGCAGCGAAACACATATCAGAAACTGCTACAACCATAAATTCCTTTACGTAGGAATGCATGTTTAATAGGAAGAGGCACTAATAATTTTGAATTTAACAAGAATACATTTTTCGGCGAAAACGGATTCGACAAAACGGGTAATCACGATTAGTGAATAAAACGACAACACAATTTTCAATTTTGCCACCCGGCACGATACGTTAAACGTTAAATTCTAAAGGGCGAAAGAATGCCCGAGACCACGGTGGGAAGTTTCTTACAGTTGTCGGTTTGTCGGTTCTGTGGATCTGAATGGTAACAGTGGTGATAGTTGACGCCACTAGCCTAGACGTTTCGTGCTTTTTTCCACGGTGGGCCCCAAAACTTCAAAACCACCTTACGGACGCATTTACGCACCGACTTGCTTTAGAATTCAATCGCGATGGCAGAGATGTCGTTGCCATGGTTAACAACGCTACCTGGATTAGCTAAATCCGACATCGTTCGAGCAAATGCTTGCAGTCTTAGAATTCGTGACAATAAGATAAAGAATTCCGCCTGACGAAATAATTTTCCCTGTCGCTTCTTAACTCATGTATTGACCGTTTTCTTGCGAGCCAGCAGTGCTACAACCGCCGCCATGATGGAATTTCTGGTTGATTTCTAGCTTCTAGCTGCGAGAATACAAAGGCAAGTCGTAGCGCAAATGCGCCCTAACTTCATTTTCGATGTAGGCCGTTTGCGAAAAGGGCAGATGCAAGATACTGTCCGCTGGGTAATGAGACTTTCAAAAGACAGTATCTCAGACAGAACTGACACGTCATCTCTGATGGTACCGACAACACTTTTTTTTAAAGGTACACGCATCCCTGTTGGCTTTCCTGTATGACTCAGTTTTGCGACTTTAGTTCAAACGTATGTAAATATTGCCAACAAAGTCATTGTCTTGTTTTTTTTTCTTTCGCGCGAGATGATTTTGCGAAGTTAACTCTAACATGTGTAAATGTTGCAAACGCTATTCTCGACGAGTCGTACGACATGCCGGAAGGATTTATGTCCCTTTAACGAACCAAAGATTCTGATTATCAAAACATGGTTTTATTAAAAATACATTATTCCAGGTTGGCTTTTCTGTATGGCTCAGTTTTGCAACATCACTTCAGACGCGTGTAAATGTTGCAAAGTCATTCATTTTCCTATATTTTTCCGCCTCGTGAGAAACGGTTTTGCTACATTCACTCTTACCTATGTAAATTTTGTAAAAGCTATTTTGCGCAGGATGCTGGAATATAGCGAGAGGACACTTTTCAGCTGTTTCGGACGAGCTTTGTGCAAAACCAGGAGCAATGCGTAAACGTCCATAGGACACGTGGGAATGTCCACGCAGTACTATTGCTTCATATTCCATCTCTTGTCGTAACGTCTGGCAGAGAAGCCGTGGGATTTGTTTCCCGGCTCCAGACCAGTTGATTCAACATTGCCACAGCCGTATTTTCCCAAAACAACGCCGAAGGCATCAACTTTCCAGCACGCATGTGAACGGGCGTTGAGTCAGCAGGCAATATTGGAAATGTCTACCTCAGTAGGCCTTGGCTTGAAGAAGCCATCTCCTTCCCCGCCTAACGCTCCTGGAACGCTGTTGCACCATAGGAGAAGAACGGGTTGGGGATGGAAAAGAAACTGGCTGTCTGCTCACATCAACGTACTCTCTAACGTTTCCATAGCAACCCGGCACGTTAACGGGAAGTGAGCTCCACCATCTTGGTTCGTCGCCTGTTTTGGCCGAATTACCGTGTAATTACTAATTCACGGTAAGCAACTGAATTATGTTTTTTCGATCGAATAGTTAGTCTCATTGTATGGCTGATATGTATTTACGATGATGCAGGCTCTATGTAAACTACACGATGTAAACAGCAACATCGGAGCAGTACAACTTCGTTCTCCGATGTAAAAGATACCAACCATTTTTTAAACCGGTAAAGGGTAATTATTGATTGTGTGGTTTCATACGTTACCTAAACGAACGTTTACAGAAAAAAATTTATGTATGGCCCTGTACTAATTTGAACGATGTAACTTGTGCAGTGTGCTATATTAACGTCGAAGTTTATGGCGTAAAAATGCGCTCACAATCGTCAATTCACATCCACTATGCATGTACAGACATAGGAGAAGAAAGGGGTGCATCCAGTTGCTGTTAATGAACACAATACAGCGCAGGCGCGTTGCTATGAATCTACTTCCGCCTCGTCCTCCTTTTATCGGAAAGGGTACCGACACGTGCGCGTTAAGTTTCTTTTTCATCCCCATCCCTTTCTTCTCCTATGGTTGCACGCGGAGAAGCCGTTTTTCACACCTATCTATTAGGTTAAAACCCATACAGCAATTTTTTAACGTCGGAATTACCCCAGAATAGTTAACGACACTTGGCCGTATGGTATCAACACCCAGAACGAAAGATGGGAAATACGGCAACGTTGACCACATAGACTCGCCTTTATGTCGCTCCTGGTAGAACTAATACATTTGCTACATGCAGCCATAAATAATTAACGATGTTGTCGTGTTTACAGTCAAACCATTACGGATATTGAAAAGGTGCACATGACGGAAAGTGTTCCCTGTTTCAAGACCTTCAAGACCGTTTCAAGTAAAAGTAAATCGATCACTTAGAACAAAAGATATGAATTTTTGGTATATTCCGTAATGGCAGCCATCTTGTTTTCAAAATGGCGCCCGAAAGCTACCTAATAAAATGTCCAGCATGCCAAATAATACTGCTAGGTTGATACACTATAAGAAAACATGATTTTTTTTGGTCCGAAACCGAAACTGACAAACCACCCTGGCTCACGGACTAAAAAGCATTTCGCAAGGATAGAGGAGCGATTTAAACGAAGGAGTTCACGAAGGCTCAATGAACAAAGTGAGCACAGTCACTGATAAGCAAATCCTGATGTTTTCCAAATGCTGTCTGAAATGTTTCAACAAACATTGTGAGCTGGTTGTTCACCACGCAATTAAATTACGTCATGGAACCACCGTGACAGCTAATAAAACCAAAAATCCCGATAAAAACACCAACCATTTTTTTTTAACAATACACACTGATGGAAAGTCAAATTAAAGGTTTTTGGGTAGTATTTTTTGGAAGCAAAAGGTTAGGTCGGAGCAGGTGGGATTAGTAAAATTGAACAACTCCGCGTTTCTCTTTCCACTTTGCCAGGAAAGTGTATGGCATTAATGTTCTCCTGGCGGAGATAAGCCGTAAACTCAAACAGTGCGTTGGAATCTATATATATACAGGGTGTTCGGAAATTGGTGTCAAATATTTTGAGGGTCCGCTGTGTGATCAAAGATGAGAAGAAAAAGTCCTATAAACATGGGTCCGGAAATGCACCAGTCTTTAGTTACAGCCCCCTCCAGGTTTGGGGTAAACAGTTCTTAAATACCTCGTAATGATTCACCGTTTCCATTCCAAACTCAGGATATGTGCCATATCATACCTGGTATTTCAGTACTTCATAATACAGTATTGGGTCGCACAACTTATCAGAGGGAGAGGTAATTTTCTTATGGGGGGGGGGGGGGGATCAAACGTGGGGGAAGAGAGGAGTAACTGCTTTGGTCTTGTACTTTAATGAAACAAATTGTAGAAAAAACACATCGTGTGATTGAAAACAATTGAAAGTAGTACTGTACTTTCTTTCATTACGTGTAAAGACCAAGTAGGTTACATCGTTTTCCAAGTTTGTGCCCCCCCCTCCAAAAAAAATAACTACTGTACGTACATCTCTGTGGAGAGCACCAAACATTATCAATCGGGTATCCTCGCCATTAAAAGTGAGGGATTTAATGTGTTTGTTTTCTACTCTTCAAGCAAAGAAGCTTAAAACGTAAAAGTGGGGGAATCCTTAGAATTCGGATGATCACTTGTTTCATTGGCCGAAGCGGCGAGAACAACATTACTGTACTCAACCCACACATT
>JAHWFP010086490.1:0-26953 GCA_023313725.1 Lithobius niger
TGCTTTGCATAGGAAATGTTTCTCCCCTTTTTTGAGCTTTTCGAACAACTGTAGAATTTTCAATTTGCTTACAGCTAATCACAGACACACGGAAAGGTGTGTGCAATCGCTCGAAGAATAGTCCCAATTTTAAATATCTTTACGAGCCAGAGATACGTTAATGCCGACATTGGAAATGCCAGTGAATTTAGCTCTTAAAAGAGACTTGACGTACAATTTCACGAATTATAAAATTGGGTACTAATGACCTAATTTTTCCTGGCACGGTGATAACTCTCAATTGCAGCATCGAACAAATGTTCAATTAAACACACATTCCCATTTGACACATTTTTCCAAATCAACTCTTGTGATATATTGTCTCAACATGACTTTGGGGATCGGAATTCGCTAAACGTGGTGACATGGTATTTACTAAACGTGGTGCGTGGTGACATCGTTGCTACATTAAATTATACCGGTAAAAATAATTAAAATTATTTCTGAATTAACAGAACGTGGTGGGGAGGGGAACAGAAAAGGTTTTCATGCCGTCTTGGTCGCAGATTATACCATAACTCTCTTACTTTGCTCTTACTTTGCCCCAAGTCATCCCTAAAAGAAGAATATTGCATCGTGTTGGCCATATTACTGATACTGTAAATTAAAAATGATGCAGTCACGAAGGATGCGTAGCTTTTTGCGAGAAGAACTTTTCTGATAAGAATGTTACAAATTTTAAGTACAACCTTATTTTCGGGCTAGTTGTTAAAGTTTCATAATATGTTCATATGCATTTTGCCGTTTTTGTGCTTTTTCGTTTATATGGGGTGTTTGCTTATATCTTACCAAGAGGAGTTTGTAGCACTAATTGAGCGAAAGGTTTTACTAAAGACACCGTTGTTTCTTACAATTTCAATGAATATTGTCGCAAACGTTCGCCGGGCTTATTGATAGTGATCTGTAGTTTCATTTACACTTGCCCATTTTATAAATCAGGAACACTTACCACGTTGCAAATAATATTCTTCTCGTTCGTCGCCTAAATCATCTAAAGAAAAAAAATAGAAAAAAAAAGTATAGATAGTTTTCAGACAACCCCCGAAAATGTGATATGCTGAGCCAAGCAAATCTGTGCTGTATTAAAGATCCAGAGCAAACCCTCATCTTTATGCAAGCGAGACTGAGGAGTGGTTGAGCTCAGCATAGTTGCCCGAGGAAAGAGAATTGGTTAATGACTGGTCGATGACTGGAGATTCCCTGTTGAGTGATACTACTATAGACTCCTTCAGCAGCTATAGGATGTATTCTGGTCTATTTTGAACTTTACTTCGGCCATCGGCAATGATCACATGTTCCCGGATCGGTCCCTAGTTTCCCCCTTCCCTTTACTAGACTTTTTTCTCCTTCAAAAACGTCCAGGAATGTTCAAATATAACTCGGTTAATGTACATAAGCAGTATGCTTCAGATGACATAAGGCCCGAACAATTTTTTTTAATGAACGATTATGATCCTGATGGGCATCTGGAAACAAATCAATTTGTTCGTTTTTTATTTTCATTTCAACTGTGGCAAGTATTAACGTGTCTTGTGTTTGTGTTGTCAGTTTTACGGAACAAAGAACTTGCATGCAACTCAAGGAAATGGCTTGTTCAACTCTTCAAAGCAGTGAAGAAACACGCACCTTTTCTGTCTTGGTCAAATATGGTTCATATTTTTCTACTTTTAAAAGTATTTAAGAATCTAGGCACGTAAAACTCGCTGTTGATTTGGGTTAGGTTAGGTTAGGAAATACCACAGCCACTCATCTTGAAGAGCAACTCTCGATGTACAACCGATTCAACGGGATTTTTTTTAATCAAAATATATGGTGTCGGATGGAGCTCCCACATCAAGGCGCTAGGCAGCGAGCAGTTGATTAGTAGAATATCTGGACAGGCGAAAACCGAACTGGTTCTGACTAATAACACTGTACCTATTGAAGAATAGAATATAGACTCGTGAAGATGTTTATAGGCCGTGGTCAAATTAGTGAATTGTGAAAAATAAAATAAATAATATTAATATGCGCATAAACTCGATTAAAAGTTAACTTAATTAAGCAAACGAAACACGGAAAAAAGTGCATAGGTACAACATTCCATCAATACTAAATCGGCTTCCTTAAAGACTTCAGAAATTTTACAATCAAATAAAATTAAAAATTAAAACATTTTCATTTAATAGACAATCGAATAATTAAAACATACATGGATTAATTCAAACTAAGAGTATGTATACAGATAAAAATGAGTGGTTTATGTTTTCAAGTGGAGTTTAATAAATTTCGTATTGATCTTTAGATGGTAATTTGTTACTATTTTAGTGCATCTTATTTCGATATTTTACTGGATTTGTTGCTATGTTTACTAAAAGGATAAGAGTGTGGTAGTCATAGTTGTAAGCTGGTACAAACTAGTAAGGTATTCCTTCGTACCAACTTTATTAACTACGTAAAGAATAAATCTAATAGTAATAAAAAGAGTATTTTGCCGGCCCTCCTGCCTGGCAGGCTGAAATTTGTTTCTATTGCCTGGACGAAACATACATTACCTGTTTTTATTTGCATTCTTCTCCGATAGATACTTGTGTCTGGAGGTTAGAAGAGTTGTGACTAGATGGCCAGCTGCGTAACCCAGTCTATGCATGCATGTGGCTCCTCTATAAAAGCATTCAGGCGTGCTCGGCCTGCCATCTTTTTCCCTCTTGATATGTCAGGGCTGGTGGTGAGACTCAAGAGGGGAGGTAGGGAGGGTACAGGTATTGTATGTTTCCTCCAAGCAATAAAAACAATTTTTAGCCGGCCAGACAGGAGGGCCGGCAAAATACTGTTTCTAGTTGCCCTTCAGAAACGTAGATTACCTGTGTTTATTTGCATACACAGTAGACCTCGTCAATCATGGAGGTGGGCTCCACCTGACGGGTTCCCTAGGGTTACGAGCTGGCTCACAAAAAAAATCAGAGATGTTCGCACTTTATTGAAAACATAAAGGAATTTGGTTCTGCTTCAGGACATCTGCTTCAAGGCATCTGCTTGAAGACATCGAGTGTTTTCAGTGCTTGGGGGGGGGGGGTTGGATAATACGTCTGGCTGCAACGATGGGTCCCAGACTTTGTAATCCGTTTTCTTGTTTCGTCAAGTCCCTGAAGTAGTGGCAGGTGAAGACGGATTGGTTCTTCCATAAGGTGGCTTCCATGATGTCCGATATGGTGATGTTGTTATGGAGGGCGCAGGATGCCGAAATCGCCCTTAGCTCATCCGCCGTTGTCCTTATGTTGATGTCAGGATGGTCTTTGCAGATATCTTCATAGGCGTTGTTGATAACTGTTTTTATCCATGAGGCGAACATCGCAGCCGATGTCAAGCCAAAGGAGGTCACAAAGGGAAGGAAAAGTTGATTTTGTCCCTTGCGAAGTTCAAGGTTTTTTGTTCTTTTGATGTACTGTAGCGTAGAGCACGTACTGGGCAGAGTGCTGTCAGGTTCGACGCCAGTGATGTTCTTGGTGCGGGTTTTAACAGTTTATTGTGAAGGCTCGCTGGTTTTTGGTTTTTGGCTTGGAAGGTGGTTGTCGAATTGAGTTGAATTGCCGAGAAATTTTTGTGGAAAAGCAATGTGATGGAAAAGGCTTGGATTCTGCTGCAGTCTTGGTTTTTGGAGAAAGAATGGTGAGGAGTTTTGTTCTTTATCCGGGAGTAGGGGTCACAGTGCTGAAGTGATCCCTGAGGTGCTCTCAATGGAGAGTCCAGGGCGATCGAAAAGTCCCCATTAGATTCGATTAGAGCGATCAAACAAAAGTGTCTTACTGCTTTAACAAAGTGGTTTTAGTATTGCACTGTAGGTTTGGATTGTCGACTTGTTTAGACCTTGAGTTAGTGAAATGTTGAAGAAGTTTAGAAGGTCTGATACAGGAGGATTGTAGATTGACGTTTCTTCCATGGGAATGCTGGTATTTCTGGTGTGATTGGTGGGGGGGGGGGGGTCTGACTTCCTCCGTTGGATTGGCCGAGTTATGAGGTGGTGGGTCGAGGGCTTCTCAGGTGATTTTGGGTCCAGAGTGTGGAAATGATTCCAGTTAACTTTCTCCCATGACGTCGAAAGTTCTAGATTGGGTGTGAGTTGTCTCGCCTAGTTGGGTTCATCTGTGAAAAGGTGGAGATTCAGTGGAGATTCAGTGGAAAGTTCGTGGAGAGGCACCAAATTTGATGATAAAAGAACACTGAAAAGCACTACGCATTCAACGGGACAAACAGCACCTTATATTTCGAAGCAAAACTTAAAAATTGGCTTCATTTTTCAAAGATAAAAAAAAAAAACACAAGGCTAAAACACCAACACTTCACCCAGCCTGCCATCTTGAGTGGCAATCAATACCAATCAATACCAAGATGGCAGGCTGAGTGAAGTGTTGGTGTTTAAGCCTTGTGTTTTTTATTTTTTATTTTTTTATCTTTGTAAAATGAAGCCAATTTTTAAGTTTTGCTTCGAAATATAAGGTACTGTTTGTCCCGTTGAATGCGTAGTGCTTTTTAGTGTTCTTTTATCATCCCTGTACGCATTTTTTAACCTACGAAACCGAATTTGATGGTGTTGCGATGCCGGACCACCTTGGTGAGATTTCGTGTAGAAATGTGATGTCCACGTGTATCGTTTTCCTGCCTGGGTGTCTTTTCCAAAAGTTGATGCCGGAGTCTTGACGTTCATCTGCCATGGGGATGATTTGCCATGTATTTCAGTTTACGGATCAGTGAGGTTGTGAAGATTGTTGGTCAGAAAGGATGAAATGCGAGAAGTTTTATTTCCATCTCAGGCAAAGTGTGGGAATTTAGTGATGGTCGTGATCTTGAGATTTCGGTGAGTTTGCGGGTGCTTCTGGAGTTGGCTGGTCGTGTGGTAGATGGAAGACAGCTTTAGCAAGAAATCCCGTCATAGGATGAGAGATGTCATTTGGGTGTGGGAGGTGTGGGTAGAAAATGTCATACTTGAGCTTGCGTTTATGGGGTTGTAGAAATTTCCCAACTTGGATGGGACTGAGATCGAGAGTTGAGGGTGAGTATTTGTGATTTGAGGAGCCGGAATTTCCAAAGTAGATTTGGTTGTTGTCATGACCCCTGAAAACGCCTTGGGAGGGCTAAGGATCACTGGTGAAAGCATTGTTGGCAGCGTCGAGACAGACGTCAGGAGGATGGAAGTTGCAGTTCTGCTTCCGGGGATTGACATGATAGTCGTACGACCTTTAAGCAATGTTGGGAGTGCCAGGGAGGGTGTAGTCAGCCCAAGTGACCCTGACGATCCAGGATTTGATGACTTGTCTTCGCAAGAAAATGGATTGAAGGGAACATTCTTCTTATAATTTTTAAGAAAATAGCCATGGATTGAAGACGGTAGGAGTTGGCTGGTCGTGTGGTAGATGGAAGACAGCTTTAGCAAGAAATCCCGTCAAAGGGTAAGAGATGTCATTCGGGTGTGGGAGGTGTAGGTAGAAAATGTCATGCTTGAGCTTGCGCTTATGGGGTTGTAGAAATTTCCCAACTTAGATGGGACTAAGATCGAGAGTCGAGGGTGAGTATTTGTGATTTTAGGACCTGGAATTTCCAAAGTGGATTTGGTTGTTGTCGTGACCCCTGAAAATGCCTTGGGAGGGCTAATGGTCGCTGGTGAAAGCATTGTTGGAAACGTCGCGACAGACGTCAGGAGGATGGAAGTTGCAGTTCTGCTTCCAGGGGTTGAGATGACAGTCATACGACTCTTTAAGCAATGTTGGGAGTGTCAGGGAGGGTGTTGTCAGCCCAAGTGACCCTGACGACCCAGGATTTGATGACTTGTCTTCGCAAGAAAATGGATTGAAGGGTACATTCTTCTTATAATTTTTAAGAAAATAGCCATGGATTGAAGACGGTAGGGTTCGTTGATGGCCGGAGAGTTGAAAGGCAGCGAAGTTGATTTGAATGATTGACAGGCCTGAGTTGCTGAGGGTGAAGTGGGCGAAGTGGTCGGTCGAGGTGCGGATGGCTGTGCAGTTGGTTGTGACAGTGTTCTGTAGGAAGTTTCGTAAACTGTCTTCGGTGGGTTAGGAGTTAAGAGATAAGAGGAGTTTGCAGCAGGTGGTGTTGAGACGCAAGGTGAAGTGTGGCGGCTTGAAGGCTGCTGACTGTTTGTGGCTAGCGGGTTGGGAATCAAAATGAAACTGTGGGTGGTGGGGAGGGTTGCAGTCTTCTTGGAGGCTTGTAGTTGGTAGGTGCAGAAGGGCATGGTCATGGAATGTTGAGCCAGTGAAGGCAAACCAAGGGTAGTGTTGATGTGGTCGGGGTGATGGGCTGGGACCGTGAGGGCAACTGATGGCGAATAGGTGGCCGATGTGGGGAGCTGAATGGGAGGGCGAAATAGCAGCCGGAGGGCGAAGTGGAGATGAAGACGATGGTCGGCGGTGAGACAGAGTTGACCGGAAGATCCATTTGGGGGCATTGTTGAGAAGATCAATTGGAGGGTTCCCAGATCCAGTCGGGAAGGAGTGTGGCATTCGGTAGACGTTGACTTGATCAGTAGGAGGCCATGCAAAGTGGCCGAAGTCTGTGTGAAGTGGGAAAGGTGAAGTGAAGTAGGGCCAAGAAAAAAACGCACACAACGACAGATTAGACCTAATCTGGGAAGGGGTGTCGTCTTAGTCGTGTGGGGTGAAATCCCATTATTGACAATGAGGGGCTTGAACATGTTGAGAAAAGCAGTAGGAAGAAAATCAACGCAACAACAGATTAATTCGAACCTGGGGCTTGCATTGTCATCGGATGCAGGAGATGGCAGTGAAAATACGCACGCAGCGCCGGACGGTAGGTCGATTGGCTGGTGACGTAGCAGACGACGGTGTCGGATTGTCCCATCATGAGAGTCGAGGCTGTAGCCGGGAGGGCAAAGTGGTTGACGGGCGGTGTCGCACTGAGCAGAGAGCCTTGTCCTGCAGTCGATCAGGAAGATACGGTGAAAAACTGTAGTTGGGAAGAGGCGGAAGTGAGCAGAAGACTTGAATAGGTGTGGGCCATGCGTAGTGGGTGAGGGTGAAGCAAAGCAGCATAAGGGTAGATTAGGCCTATTCTGATACATGCATTTTTAGCGCAGGGGTGAAGACATGAACCTAGCGGCGGACGGTCGGTCGACTGGTCGGCAGCGTAGCATACGACCGGTGGAAGATAACCCAACAATGAGAACCGGGTGGTAGCTGTTGGGGCAGAATGGCAGACAGTTGAGGGAGAGGACATTTTGGCAAGAGTTCTTCGTTGTGGTCCGAGTTCAGGCCATTTGAAAGACGATCTTCGTTTGATGCAATCTTGAAGTGGCGAAGACGTTGTAGGTGAAGAGAGAGGGCGAAGTCGTCCAGGGCAAAGAGCCTTGTCTTGTAGTTCATGATCTTGTCATGGTGAAGACGATCTTCGAAAACGGCTGTTGAAACAGGCAGTGCCGAGGAAAAACCGTCGATGAAATGCGATCAGAAGAAAACAAACGCAACAACAGATTAGACCAAATCTGGGATTGGCGTTGTTAGAAATGCTGGCAGTGGTGTTGAAGGCACTCACATAGTGGCCGGCAGTTCGTTGGTTTGTCGGTTGCGTGGCAGACAAACGGTAGCAGATCATTCATCAATGGGAGCAGGCCGGCAGCAGATGGAGGTGAAGTAGCAGACGGACGGTGACAGGTAGTGACGTCCGAGAGGGTTGTGGGCAGCTGGCAAAGGCGAAGAAAGCTTGCAGAAAAAATTCTTCGGTGTAGTCCAGGTTAGGCCGGGTGAAAAACGAACTACGATTGCTGCAGTCTTGAACAGGTGGAGATGTAGCAGGCGCAGGAAGAGGGTGAAGTCGACCTGGGCAAAGAAACTTGTCAATTGTAGTCCGTGATCTTGTCATGGTGAAGATGATCGTCGTAGGCGGCTGTTGAAACAGGCAGTACTGGGGAGAAAACTGTTGATAAAAAGCGATGAAGAGAATCAAACACAACAACAGATTAAGCCAAATCTGGGTTTTGCGTTGTTAGAGATGCTGGAAGTGGATGGAACGGCACGGACGCAAGGCATGCAGTTCGTTGATTGGCCGGCAGCGTAGCAGACGAGTGGCGTCAGGCAATCCATCACGTGAACCTGGCGGCAGTGGTTGGAGGTAGAGTGGCAGAATTTTTTTATCTACGGTCTCATTCGTTGTCGGAATCAACCAAAGAAGAAAAAGACCAATCGGGACGAATGGGGGTAGCCAAGGGCTGCAGACGGTAACATGGGAAACGTTCTTCGGTGCAGTCCGGGTTAGGCCAAGTAGAAACAATCTTCGTGTACTGCAGTCTTGAACAGGCGAAGATGCAGTAGGCGAAGGGAGAGGGTGAAGTAGACATGGGCGGAGGCAAGGCTCTTAGTCCAGAGATGAGGGTGGTGAAGGCGAGGATTTGACCACGATGCTTGTTTTGGGAAGCAGAAGGTTGGCGGGGGATGGCGCCGCTGTCTTGGGCGAGAGTGGCCTGGGAGACGTCCTTGATCTTGCCACGGCGAAGACGTAAGAGCCAAGGGCGAAGAGGGCGCAGTGAGTAAAGATGCCGCAGTGCAGGAAGTCAAAGCGAAACAGACGTAGGCGAAGGCGTAGCTGCGGAGAGAAGGAAAGAGCGACTTACCCGGTCAATCTGGAGGGAAAAGATGGTAGGCCGAGCTCGCCTGAGTGCTTTTATAGGGGGTCGCGTGCATGCACAGACCGGGTTACGTAGCTGGCCATCTAGTGACAACTCTTCTAACCTCCAGAGAGAAGCATCCATAGAAATAATAATATACAGTGTTCTGACAAAATAAAACTGAATAAATAAAAATGTAATGAAAACGGGATTTTCAAAAATTTATTCGATTTTTTGAAACTGAGGCTTACCAGACAAATACCTAAATTCTTCTTCTTGCTCATCATCGTATTCATAGGCTTGAAAAAATAAAATAATTTAAAGTAAGTTTTCTTTTTTCGGTACCATCCTGCACTGAAAGTATAGTTAGTAATTTTTATCCAGCCTACTAGACTAACAGTAAAATCAAAATCTTTTATCAATTCTTACTACGTATAGATTACTACTAATATATAATAGACTTCGGCTTTTTTTTCAAGGGTCGTGGGTTCAGTTCCCTGCTGAGGTAGTCTGACATTTAATTTCAAAAGGCAACGTAAATAGGTTTTTATCCGTATATATTTAATATATGATAGTGGTAGAGTCTACATTTTGAATGAGTGGCTGAATCAAATAAAAGTTGAATTAACATGTATAAAACACTATGTTTTCTTAAAACTGTCTTAGTAAATCAAGTCAGCCTATTAATTTTTTTTAATAAAAATATGATAACATGAAGATATTGGGAGTTTGCTTGTTACTGAATATGGAGTATTCCACCCTTCCTTAAAGCTGTATAACTATAGCCGGAGAGGAAACACAACAGCTAAACTGTAAAAACCATACACTAAAAATCGCTAAGATTCCGTAAAGTCTGGGTTTTGGACTAAAATTTCCTGCGATAATGTGACCACCAGCAAACTCCAGAAACACTGATCTCCAGATCCAAACGTCTCAGCCGTTTCTCCAAGACCGTATTAAATACTTACCAAACCACCTATAGGGGTCGGACGAATAATCTAATATACGTTCGTTAAGATCATATTCGAATATGATATATAATATGATATAATATTTCATTCAAATATTCGCAAAATAAAAGTTATGCGTAATAAAAGTCTCGAATCCCAGCCATTCCGCACTATGCTTCCTTCTCTTCCCCCTTCCCTCCCAACCAATTCAAGTGACAGTTCTTGCGTTTTGGATTGTCACTTGCAAGTGAAGGATGGGGACAGGGGTGGGGGTTAAGATTACGGAAGTGCACAGCGATTCTCCCTAAAACATTAACGAACTAAAGAATGGGGAAGACAGCCATAGCCATGGTAGCCAGTGGATAGACATTAACTTCAATATCATACGTGAAAGTGAAAGACACCTTGGTGGATTACGTTCATTCCGTACTGCAGTTGGCAAGTCTTTTTTTTTTGGGGGGGGGGCATGTTTCCATGCCTAGTAGATTTTTTTAAACTTATAGGTTAAATAAACGTATGCCTTGCATTGCCAATAGACTACATAAAACTTAGGTATTTAATGAATAACGGATTTTTTTTTTGGGGGGGGGGGGGTAGTCAGGTCGAAACAAGGATAAAAAATGTGGAACGAATATTCGAATATTTATTTGGCGAATATTCGAATGTGTTTTTGCCCTATTCGTCCGACCCCTAAGGCTACATGGTCGTGGTCTTGACTCCACTAGGCAGGGGAAATGTTGCTGCCATTAATAGAAAGGGAATAAACACACAGGCGAAGGCTCAAGCAATCAGGGAAATAACACACACAAATCACTCTAATTAGTGGGAGTTAACAAAAATTGATAGCACAACAGCAAAAATCGCCCAGTACAAATATTCCTGAGGGTTGTTCGTCATAAGCATGCTAGGAAAATTAGGAGTCTCGTGGAATTTCGAGTATCAGTCAGGGATGAGGCTATCCTATCACGAACAAGGATCAATTGTATTCTGAAATTCAAGTCGTATTTTCGACTGCACTGACTCGACAATAGGGTTCTATGCTTAATCTGTTGCAACAGCACGCGAGTTGTTGTAAATGTATCAGTACTGAAAGGAACTGAGCCTATGTCTAACTAGTTTGGCGTGTAAGTCACTCGATCATTTTGTTTTCAGTATTGCTTACAAAATTTCATTTTTTTTGGTGGATTACTAACAAAGATTTACACAAGCCGTGGAAGATAATTTATAATAAGTTGTATGATTATTATGACAGATGTGCTACGAAATCAGAGCACTGTGACACCTGATTCAATTTGTGGTGGTTGTCACATGCACAACTTGTCGATCTTCTGCAACTGTTGGAAGCTCCTTCAAGCTTACTTTGGTCAATAAATCTCCAGACGGTGCTATTACTCTCCATACATGTAGTAATTTTACCAGAGCCGACTTTGTAAACAACTGAGTACGTTTGAATTCATTGGTGGGGTTTCTCAATTGTTCGTGTAAGTGCCAAGGCTTGCTGGTCATCGCATTATCAATCTTTTTAACATCGTCTTTCCAACATCACAGCCATGACCCAATTGACCATTGTTTAATCCATTAGTAGACACATTATCTAACCTTCAAGCCATTTAGCGGGCCTAACAACCAAAATCCACAAGCGGTTCCCGTCCACAGCAATCCGGTACATTTCCACATCATCACTGCCAAACCCCTCTAAAGGCACCTAATACGTGAAGAAGCATCTACATAAAGAAGCACCTTTCAATCGGACTCGTCCACAACAATCGTAACCAACTAGCCCAGGACTAGCATCAGTGGTGCTGCATTTCAACATGAGGGACTATGTTGCGAGGTGATTTAATTCTTGTATGCGTAATGATGCTGGCAAGCGATAGATCAATTAGTTGTTCAACAGCAGAATAAAACTGAGAACAAATTGGGAATGGATGAGGATGATGAGAGGGGTAGTTGCATTGAAGTAGGAGGTTTGGTAGCCAAAGAAGGAAAATGGCATACTTCAACACAGCCCATTGCACCTATTTTAGTTGTCGATGCGCTATTAAGCTTCAATTCCCCCCCCCCCCTATTTCAGGCCCAACAGGTGAAAGAGAGAGACAATTTCGCAGGGTAGGAAAATAAGGAAGGGACTCACAAATAGTGTACACGAAGAGGTAGGAATGGGTGAGTTAGAAAACAACGAGTTCTTTATGAATAAGATAGAATCGAATAAGGTTAAAGAGTAGAATCAAATGTGTTATACATTAATTTCTACCCCAATTACATTGATGAGTAATGCAGGATGTTCTTCTTTGGAAGATGAAGAGCTTCAAGGAGTAGATTGGGACCATTTGATTGAAAGGGTGTTGAAGTTTGTGTTTAGGATTACACCTCTGTTGCTTCGCTCGCTCATTCCGCATTATCTTGCTACGCTCGAGAAGCTTTCACGATGCAACTCTTGCGCTGCTGATAGACATTCCACGTCTAAAACGGTCAAGCAAATGGTCAGAGTGCAGTAAGCGTTTTTTGTAAGGCTTCACTGCATAAACAAATGATAACCAGTAATCATTCTAACAGTCTGGCCATCTGCGAGCTACGTGCGCGATGATCCATGGGTCCAGTAATTTCTTTTTGATTTCAAGAGCATAACAAAATCATGTGCTGATTATTTCGACACAAATTAATTGTAATTATTGATCACAGTTCGTCCATCACATTCCTAAGCACTCCTGCATTGTATCTTAACCGTTCAAAACATACGATTTGTTTGTTTCCACATTTGGATCTCAGGCTTGTTCCCTCGGACGCTTTTCCAACTCTGCGTCTGAGGTTACATGCTTTTTGGCAAGCCTCGTGGGATGGACAGGACGGTAATAAGTTACGGGCCATTAAAGGCACTGTCGAGGAGTGGCACTCGGCGTGTCGCCGCAGTCGCCGTGAGGAGGTTGTGTTGGCCCGTTTGCGAATTGGTCACACCCGACTTACTCACTGTTTCCTTTTGCGGGGGGTTGACCCTCCTGAATGTTCTTGGTGTCGACGGCCACTTACGGTCCGGCACTTACTTGTTGATTGTCGCCATCTTGGTGGTGTTCGTCGTCGGTTCCATCTTCCGCATGACATTGCGCGTCAGTTGGGCGATAAGTCTGTCCTCCTGTCCGGTGTTTTTCAATTTTTGCAGGAGGTACAGATGTATGACAAGATTTAGATTAGGGGTTTGGATAACATCTCTGTAATGTGTGGTGCAGTGGCAATCCGGACCACTGCACTGTGACTGAGGTTGGCGCTAATGACCAAGTTGTCGACGCGCCATTAAGCCTCAATCCCCCCCCCCCACATTTGTACGTCTTCTTCAGACATTGAAAAGGTTTAGTTTACGTGGATATCGCTCGCTCTGCTCACTCAATCCGCGCACCACTGTGCTTCAGAAACACGAATGTTTGGCACCCTTTTAAAACCAGGTTTCCATGCATCAAGGTTAGTCAGTTGATACAAAACCAATTTAAATATCTATATGTGTTACGTTGCAAAATACGTCGTCCGTTTAGGTTATTTTTGCGTGCATCCTTCTCCACATCATCTCAGTGCGTAACTAATAAATTTCTATGTACTGATTATTGTACTGATTATTTCGATGTACTGATTATTTCTACGCAAACTAATTGCTAATGTTGTTCACAGTTCGTTCGTCACATTCCGCAGCACATCTACATTTCACCTTCATAATTCCAAATAGTTGATTTGTTTGTTTGCACGTTTGTACGTCTCCTCCTTCAGAAGCAATCTTCTATATAACTAGAGCAGCCCCCCGTATATGGCTGGTTCTATTGAGCATTGTAGTGATATCCCGTTTGCAAGAAAATACTGTGATTTTCCATTAGCAGTAGGCCAAACTTTCAGGGTTAAGAGACATAGAGGCCTAACTCCCGTTTGCATGAAAATATTGTAACTGAAAAAACATATGACGTCACCCGTACTGTGCATCTTTGTTGAAAACACAGTTTGAATGATCATTACTTATACAGAACAGACAATTCCGTTTGGCAGACATTCCGTCTAGACGCACAACCAAAAGAAATAAGAATTAGTAGTGGGAATCTCGGTGATCTGGCGACACACACACAAACAAACAAACAAACAAATATTCGATCTTAGTTATATAGACTTGTTTGTTTGTGTGTTGCCAGATTACCGAGACTCCCACTCCTTATTGTATTGAAGTCCGCAGTAGGAATCTGGATATTCTTAATGCTTTTATTTGTTTGTGGTCTTCCAAGCTGATTTGTCTGTAAATGTAATAATTCGAACTGTCAAAGACGCACAGCACTGATGAAGTCATATTTTTTTCCAGTCACATAGTGGGAATCTCGATAGTGTTAAATTGTTTGTTTGTTTGCGTGTCTTTCATTAGAATTGTCTGTATAGGTAATGATACGGAAACGAAAAATCACAGTATTTTCATGCAAACGAGAAATCACAACAATGCTCTATAAAACTGGCCATATAAGGGGAGGGGATCACTTTGCTCGCTCAATCCACGCATTTTCGCGCTTCAGAAACATGAATGTTTGACACCCTTTTAGAACCAGGTCTACGGTCTGTTTTTTCCATGCACCAAGTCAGTTATGTACAAAACCAATTTTAAGATGTATATGTGGTATGTTGCAAAATACGTCGGCCTTTTAGGTTATTTTTTGCGTGCATCCTTCTCCTGATCATTTTGCTTCGCTTGAGGAGGTTAGCATGAACTAACTATGACGTCATAAACAAACATCATCAGGGTTAAAAAAAACATTTACGTTATTTTTTCAGAGTTTTTCACGTTTTATAGTCATAATAACAAGTTACAGCGATTAAAATAGGCCAATCCAATCCGAAGCGCAATTTAATTATCTTTCGTTTGGTCCTACTGCCATGTTTGAAGGTGCTTTGGTTCCAGAGGAGTAGAGGTACAAACAAACAAACAAACACACTCACACGCACATTATACGTCCTTAATGATGTAGATGAACGAAACAAAATCTCTTTTATGTTGTTATGCCTTTGGCTATACATACATGAGGTGAGTTTTATGCTGGTAGGTTTAAGCGAGTATCGGGTGTCATGGTAGAGCATCTAGCTTTACCTGATCGATCTATCAGTTCAATGACTCCTAGTCACTGTTTTTTGTGCCTTAGGAAATACGTACATGAGGTGTAGCTCGAAAGGCAGACGAAGAGATCAGATTCCTATTTTCTCAGAACTGTGTCTACTGTGGTCAAGGCTTTACCCAGGGCTTTTACACATCACAACAGAATGAGTTGGAAGAAGGAAAGGTATGTGATCATGATCGTTTTCCACCTGGTAAGTACGGCGGTGCAAGTCACACAAGAGTCTTTTTTTCATGTTGGAAAAAAAGAATAAAAGAGAAGGAAGAGTGGATTTGACTCATTTGAAAAAAATCAGTGTCATTTTACTTTATATGATTGTGATGTACGTCAGTGCAACTTCACTGATGACTTTAGTCTATGTCGCCATCAAGGAACATCAACCTATAATAATACTTACACTTTTACACCACCATTAGCACCGGAAGCATCAGCATCACAAGAAATTCTTTAGTTGATATGTTTATAAAATTGCAATAGACACTCAAGATGTACACTACTATTTTAAATTTGTGAGAGATCATCTTTAAGCTTTATTCAACATGCTGCACCATGAAAAAAGACAGGTTAAGTTTTTACTTTGTATTTGTGTGTCTTTAGAAAAACAGGGAAACTGAATGTATACTCATCTACGTGAGCATTCGTGCTCATCAGATAATGTATGTAGGATGTGTCAGTGTAGTTTCGTCAATGACATTAACCTATGTTGTCTTCGAGAAACATCTACTTATGTCATCATCGGGCGAAGAGGAGTGAATCTCAAAATAACATAACTATTCCTTTATAGATTTGAGAATAAAAATAGACATTCCCTATTTACGTAAGCAAATGTGAGAATTGCGCTGAGATCAAATAGTTTCTTGTTGGGGGAACTTAAACTATAGTGTTGGCCTCACAACTAAATTTAACTAATGTATTTTGCATGATGTTTCACTCGCACACTTTTTGATATTCTTTCAGTCTGGTGACAACAAAACATAACGAAAGACGTTACAAAAGTACCAATGTTTGTGTAGACGTTCGCCTATACATTAGTTTCCTTCTTTCTACTTTCCCCCACCATAAATTAAAGCCTTGACCTTCCAGTCAAATTCAAAAATTTTACTTAGGTGCTTTATTTGGTGCAAATTTGGTGCTTTATTGCTTAAATCATCCCCACAATGCAGCATCGGTATCAGCAAAAGCCATTTGAGATGCCTTGAAACGTTGGTAGGGTGGGACAAGTTCAACTGGTTGAAAGCTCCTCTGTAAGTTAGCTTCTTGTCCCTATCTTACTATACGTATATTGACTGATTGATACGATTCCCTTTTTTTTTAATCATAAAGCTCATCTGTAACTAAGCTCCTAGTCATGGCATATTTTGAGGTATTTATATACAGGAATTAAAGTATTTCCCTATTTTTCAATAGAGAGTGATTAGAAGGGAACACAATACTGTCTTGTTTTGAGGTTAATATACAGCTATATATAGTTGCATGAGTGGAAATGAGCATCACTTAGAGGTAAGATAATAGGAGACGTTAGGCAGGACTCCCACAGCAGTCAAATGCAGTTGAAACTCGAGTCTCCTTGGTAACGAACTCAAACTCAATTTCACTATTGTTCAACATAAGGTGATCGCCTAGTCGTGGTTGACTCGACCTAATATACATTTAATCTAAGACGGTTGTAATATTTGATGTTTCCCTCGTCATTTTAGATTTGACCCTATCACTTTTCTTCCCCTTACAACATAATTACTACCCATGACACTAGTTGACATTTGCTTTCTTTTCACACTTCCATGTTGTTGAAAACACTGACCAACTTAGCTGATGGTGTTTTTCTACCTACAGTATAACTGGAGTTGTGAGAGAATTTGTGTTTGTCGCTTACATTTTAAAATCTAGACACACGCCAAGTTAAACAACAAACATCACAACAAACAAACAAACAACGCTTTTCTGATAAATTGCTTGATCCTAACTTTTTGCTTGACTTCTTGGACGTAAAAAATAATATTAACCTTCTCTCGAGATAACCGATATCGCATACTACACTCTTATAATTTGCGTGATCGTTTTTTATGTGGAAGGTCTGTCTGTATGATAAGTGTTGTAGCAAGAAATCTCCTCGAGCGCCGCGAGATGACGTGGAATGAGAGACCGAAGCGAGCAACTCCGCTAGTACGTCCTTAATGACGTAGATAATAATGTCTGTTAATGATAAGGTTAGCAAAACGTTTGAATCTTGAATATCCATCATTTGAAACTGTGTAGTTTGTGTTTGGGAGCTGAAGAGCAAGGAGCTAAAGTTAATTTTTTTTTATTTTAGGCTTCAACTGAGAAATACAATTAAAACCCCAAAATACCAGTTAATCTGGTTAATTTTGGTTTCTATTGCTTTAATGAAAATATACATTACCTTATTTTAGCATTCTCCTTCTCAATGCTGTTTTAATTAGAGAACAATCGAAGATTTCCTTCCAGGCCGGTATCTGCGCAGCCTCCATCATATAAAAGCCTGAGCGGAGCTATCCGTCTCATCTTTTCTACTTCACTGTGGCCCGATGGCGACAAGAGGGGAGGAGGGTGGGAAGAAGGTAATGTATATTTTCATTAAAGCAATAGAAACCAAAATTAACCATATTAACTCGTATTTTGGGGTTTCTAGTTGCTATGAAAATATCCATTACCTTCTTTCGGTATTCCACAAACCTTGTCAAAGGTGGCGGCCGCCATCATGACTGGGTTCCCTAGGGTAGTGGCCAGATCCCCACAAATTGATTTGACATAAGTCTGCAGGGGGTCACACCATGTGCCAGGCGGCAAGGGCCCCACACGGTAGAGTCCGTCGGCATGGTATGACATGTCACGCAGGTAATGCGAAGAAAAGACGGACGGGTGTCACCAGGAAGCGGCTTTCATGAATTCGGAGACTGTGATATTGCTGTGAAGAGCCTAGGATATAGAGATGGTCCGAAGTTCATGTGCAGCGACTCGGATACCTTTATCCATGCAGCTGATGACGAGAGCATCGTAAGCTTGGACGATGACAGTTTTGATCCAAGTAGCTATCATTCTTGAAGATGTTTTCCCCAGTCCTAGCAGTGAACGGGATGAAAAGCTGAGTACGCCCTCGACGGATCGGTTTGGATGCTTTGAGGTAGAAGCGCAGCGACCTAATAGGACATAAGGCTCGTTCCTGGTCATCACCCGAAATGTTGGAAATCGCAGGAATGATAAAAGGCTTGGACCGCTCGGATGGCTTCTGAGTCTTGGCCCGGAAAGAGACTCGAGGAGTGAGGGAAGCACCAGAGTAGTTGTCTAAGAAGAAGCAATCGGAGACAGTGGCTGGCAAGGCTTGGAGTTCACTGCATCGAAGACAGGCTGCCATGGCGACGAGGAACACTGTTTTCAGGTAAGGTGACTCAAGGAGCAGGCAGATAGGGGTTCGTAAGGAGCCTGTAAGTGAGCTTTGAGGACGATAGAGAGGTTCCAATCGGGAACGGTCTTACGAGTTCTTGGATGATGAGGAAGGATCGGATCATAGAAGTGATATGGAAGTCATCGATGAGATTAAAACAGCCTGCTGCCTTGAAGACGGCATTGAGGGCGGATCGATATACCAGAATAGTGGATCCTCGAGGCCATCGTCAAAGAGAAAATTTAGGAATCGGAGGAATTGTGGGACAGAGGGACCTATAAGATTAATTTGTTGTGTAGAACACCAAGGAAACCATCGTTGCCAATGGCTGTTGTAGATCTTAAATGTAGAGGATCGGAGGCCTGGATCGGAGAACCTCCCATCTCTTCGAGGAGTCGGACGATAGTAGCCACCCATGAAGTTGTAGGTGCTGTGGTCATTGATGTCGAAGTCTCCCGTTGTGTTGGGTTAGTTGGCCCCGGCTCAGGGGCAGGGATCGAGGGCAATCGACGAGGAGATCGAGAAGCATCAGGAACCAGGCTGCAGCTGGCCAATCTGGAGCAACCAAAAGAAATTTGCCGGAAGAGTTGCTGATTTTCCATAGAACCACCGGTAGGACTTTAAGTGGCGGGAATAGGTAGGTGAACAGATGATTCCAGTCCAGTGTAAGAGCATCGGTGGCCCATGCCCGAGGAACGGGGATCGGGCTGACGAAGAGGTGAAGTCTGGCATTCCAGAGTTGGTCGTTCCCAGAGAGCGAAAAGTGTCTCGCAGATCGACGAATGAGGAGTCCATTCCCCTGTGGGCGTTGCTCGACGAGACAGGTCATTGGCCATGATGATGCGGTTCCCTGGTATGTGCAAGGGAAGTAATCGAACCCGAAGGGATATGCAGAGATGAAAAATCTCTGATGTCAGTTCGTGGAAGGATCGGGAACGTGTCCCACCCCCTCAGCAAAGGCAGTGGTGTTGTAGATATGAACTTGGACCGATTTTGTTGAAACTAAGTGTGGAAGTGAAGGAGACCGTGGAGAACAGCTCGCATGTGCTCGGGATCAGCCGAAACCCATTTCTCGGAGAATGTAAGATTGTCTATGTGTGTGCCCCATCCATGGTTGGAGGCATCGGTGAAGAGGTGGAGATCCGGGACCGGATCGTGCAACGATACCAAGCTGCAAGGTTGTTGATGATCATCCACCAGTAGAGAGTTGAGGATGGGAAGTGAGGACTGACGGATCGAGGAGGGAGCGTAAGTCCTATTGTTGGGTTCCCCCATTCCGAGATACAGAAGTATTGAAGTGGCCGGGCCATCCACCAGCCATAGGGAAGTAGGTCGGCGAATGAGTCAATGGAACCTATGATGGAGTCAAGGACGCGGAGTGTGTAACGGGTGTGATGAAGAAAGTCGCAGGCGTTGTGCAGAAAACTGTTAATGCGGTCTGCGGACGGCAGGACCAATCCTCGGAGGAGATCAAAGAAGTCTCCTGAAAATGTGAATGTTCTGTTGGGGAGAAGGCGTGATTTCGTCATGTTTATTTCCCATCCTAGGGATCGTAAAAGAGATGTGACGACGTTGAGATCGCGGAGAAGGACGGTGCGATCCTAATTTGGGAGCAATCAGTCGTCGAGACAGGCATGGATTCGAATGCCGCGTTGATGGAGATGAGCGAGGATCGGGTAGAGAACGAGGATGAAGATCCTCGGGGCAGCATTCAAACCGAACGGTAGACAATGGACCTCGTATACAGCGTCGTTGTGAAGGAACCGAAACAGACGCTAGACGAATCGATACAGAGGAAAGTGTAGGGAAGCGTCAGCGAGTTCGAGGGATATCGACCAGTCGTTGAGCCGTAGTGACGCACGGATTGATTCTGTTGTCTCCATTTGAAAGTGCACATTGTCGATATACTGGTTTAGGGGTTTGAGGTTGAAGATCAAACGGGAACCACCCGTTTTCTTGCTGCTGTAGAATGCTGCTGTAGATTCCTGGGGAGATAGGGGCAGGAACAATCCGCACGGCATGCTTGTCGAGAAGAGCCCAAATTTCTAGGGAAAAGTTGGCGGATGACGGCGATTAGCTGTCCCATGGCGGCAGACCGGTCGGAGGAGAATGGCGGAATTTGGGTAGGAAGCCGTGGTTGATGATAGAAAGAACCGTAAGATCGGTGGTTATGATGCCCGATTTTTTGCAAAGAATCGTAAGCGACCTCCCACAGGTTGTAGGAAGGGCTAAACGTTAATATTTGGGGCGACCACGATGTTGTGGACCAGGTGAGGCGTATCGTCTGCGTTTGTCCGAAGTTGCTGCTTTGGATGGGGATCGACGACATCCCCGAGGCTGATTAGAGGATCGGACCGGTGACGTGGATCGGGGGAGAGTAGCTGGATGGGGATCGGGGTGTTTGAGTCAGAGGGATCATCCTTCGTGAGTCCGACATGAGAATCCTTGGGGGAGAGCAGCCACTTCCCATGATGGGATCGAACGGGCCATGGTTTGCGGGAGACGTCAAGGCGAGATGCGAGCTTGGGAACGAGTCTGCAAAACGAAGTGTAGGTCTCATGGATTGGTAGATTGCGGAGGGTGGATCGAGTAGAATCATGAATGATAGGAGAAATGTTGAGAGCTATCTCTTGCAAAAGGATCGTGGAGTTGAACAAGGCCCTGGTAAACCAGTTCATTGAATGATACGTTGTGAAGCATGCTTTGAGGAAAACTTGGTTGATGAGGAAAGCCAATTGTTTGGTATCTGCTGGCGGAGAATCCATGTTCAAGTGTTCGCACAGTGCATTTGCCGCAGTATTCAGGACATCGGCTTGAGAAACGGCTTGTAGGCCTAGTCTCATAAGGCGATCGGTGTCACAGAGCACAAACACTGGAACCGACGCACGTCTTGGAAGTTACAGAGAGGAACCAAAATCCATTTTAGATTCGGCGGAGGGAAATTCCGTCTGAGGGTAAGTATCAAAATTGCGATGGTTCGTAGTGCTTTCCCCTGAGGATCGGAGGAATGCTGCTTCCTGGCCGGGCCAAGGAGGTGGAAAGTCGACGTCTAGTTCCAAGGGGGAACCGTTACCGAGAAGCAGGCCACTGGTGCGGAGGAGCATTGTTAACAACGTAGTTGATTGTCCCAGAAGCAGCGGCTGATGTGGAGCTTGATCTCGATCATGGAAAATCGAACGCACAAAGAAAATAGAAGTTTTGCGTTAAATTACATTGCTTTGAGCTTTCTCATTTTGACGGCTTACGCTTCATGGATTGGTTGTGGGGTAGATTTACCGAGAGTGGTGATATGGGGTATGGATGGGAGAGTTCGCCAGCCGACTGTGAGATTCCAACACACGTTTAACCACATTTACCTTCTCGACCTCTATCATCCAGAGTTGAGGAGACGTAATTTTTAACCATTTCACGCTACTACACAAACGTTTAATCTACAGTAGTCATAGCTAGCAATCCTCCGTCCACAGGAATGAGGTTTAATCGGTTGAGCGTATTCAGTTGGCTGTCTTCCATTTCTCGATTGCCGCATGGAAGGTTAGTCATACCGATAATTGCACGGGTAATGAGAAGATCTACGACGAGCTGTAAAATACATTGTTTCACGCTGTCAGTACTTCAAGCTACACAGCAGAGTCGTAGTCCAATACCATTGACAGTAGATTATAACATGCTTAAGTGTTACACGCTTATCGTTTCAATAGTTAATTGTCAGAATGCACTGTTTTTGCTAATAGGTGGTTCACTAAGAGACAGAATATCTTTTATCTTTTATTGCAAAGGTTTGGTTTTTTTTTTTACGGTACACGAAGCCAAACTGAATTATCTGCCCCACCACGATAAAAGGAACAATTTTGCTGGAAAGAAGATTAGGAAACAAAATGCACATCGTCAGCACAGGTGGAAACGTGTTCTTTATGGAGAAAAAGTGTCCTGAAAACGTGACGCGGAGATTTTATTTTATGTAAACTTACTGTTCTTGCAGTTCAGTGTAAGTAGCGAGTAATTTTAAACAGCTGGTGAGTTGATTAGTTTTAGTAATCTTCGTCTGCCACCAGAATATTAGAACCGTATGAACATTTACCATTCCGTGAGTTTGTAGTATGTGTTCATGATTGAATGATTACTGTTAACCGTGGGAGGGCCAAGGAAGGGGGATGTGCTGATTGAGTGAGCGAAGCGAACGAAAATCAGCGTTTGTTAGCCAGTGCGCTCAAAAATCGGATTAAATAGACTTAAGCATGTAAAAATGGGCATACAATAAGCCAAACCATGTCCATTTGGCTGGTGTAATTGAGCAATGCAAACGTGATAATTATGAATTAGAAAATTTATAGACACTACAGATAAAAAAGGAGAGGTAACTATTAGATAGTGGAATTCTTTGTATTCACGGGCCTATGAAAGTTGTCATATCCACCTAAAACCAAAACTGGTATAAGAGCAGCTGCTAAGTTTCCAAAAAGGGTCGGCCTTTCAAAGTAGTGATATCATTCAACCAGGTAAAGGCCGCCAAGGTTAATCCTATTAGCCAAGTTAATCGCACAGAATAATACTTTGGACGTTAAATGAAAACTTGAAGATTGCTACCGCTAGTAGCAATCTTCTAGTTTTCATTTAATTTTAGAACTATTAGTAGGTGCAATTAACTTGGCTAATAGGATTAACCTTGGTGGCCTTTACCTGGTTGAGACAGAGAACTTCCTGTTTAATTAAAGGCACTGTTGAGGAATGGTACTCGGCGTGTCGCCGCAGTCGCCGTGAGGAGGTGGTGTTGGCCCGTTTGCGCATTGGTCACACTCGACTTACTCACTGTTTCCTTTTGCGGGGGGTTGACCCTCCTGAATGTTATTGGTGTCGGCGGCCACTTACGGTCCGCCACTTACTTGTTGATTGTCGCCATCTTGATGGTGTTCGTCGTCGTTTCCATCTTCCGCATGACATTGCGCGTCAGTTGGGCTTTAAGTCTGTCCTCCTGTCCGGTGTTTTTCAATTTTTGCAGGAGGTACAGATGTATGACAAGATTTAGATTAGGGGTTTGAATAACATCTCTGTAATGTGTGGTGCAGTGGCAACCCGGACCACTGCACTGTGACTGAGGTTGGCGCTAATGACCAAGTTGTCGACGCGCCATTAAGCCTCAATTCCCCCCCCCCTGTTTAATTCTCTTTATATACAATTATAACAGGAAGTCATGTGATACAACTTAAGACTATATACAATTATGGAATAGCCTATTAGTAGTTAAAGGGGTATCTTGGTAGGGTTAACATATTGACATGAAATTGATGGCTGCCATTGTGGAGCACACAAGTGATGACTCCACACGACTGGGCTAAGGTGTCTCCCCGCCTAGGACATCACAGTTGGCGACGACTCCGGTACCTTTGGTAATCTTTAAAAACTTAAGCTTAAACTGATAGGTCTTCAACCACATCTTTGTTCCATATTTGTGGTAAGTTGCAAATTTTTTTCATTTTGGCAATGAAAATTAGTGCTCTGAATTCCTATCAGAGTTTAAACTTTTTCAAACAGTGTTACTTGTCGTGGTAGTGCTGTGTGGTACGAAATGATAACAGTTAAATTTAGTACCTTATCGACTATAACCGAAATGGGCAATTGGATTTATTATGGTTAATTTTACCTTGGCAGTGTTCTAGAGTGACGCACTGGTATGTCCGCACAGGCAGTATTATAAACCTGAAGGTTCGAAAAATGCGCTGCTAAATTAACCCTTGTAAATTCGATTGTGCCATTGCCCATATTCGGGCTAGTGTGTGCCGGTGTAAAATTTAACACCGTAGGTTTATGCTCAAACTTAGTGAAATCTGGTCTGTGCTGAGGCTTAGGCCAGAAGTGATGTTTTGTAAAACGTTGCAAATGGTGAACGTAAAACATTTTTTCAAAGCCTAGTCCCTTTAAATTTAACTTGTAGGCAGTTAATTTATACAACTAGGTAGGCTACAGTCAAACTGGATTTATTTCTATGTTTAAATAAGTGACCGTTAGTCTTGAGTGCTCCAGTATAATCCTTGTATGTTAAACAGGATTGTAATTAAATTTTATTAAATTTTATATTGTTAGGCTTATGCCAAAGACAGGTGTCGGTAGCAAACCACCTGTAACTGTTAAAATTAGCAGTGAAAGTGAAACTGAAAATAATTCAGTAGTGAACGCAAACGTTAATGAAACTAGTTCTAATTTAAATCTAAATTTTGAATCTAGTGATAGTGAAGACGACGTCAACATGGGTTCGTCTAAAACTGCTGGTTTATTTTCGGAATTCGATTGCAAATCTAACACATGGGAGAAATACTCCAACCGAATTAGTTTTTTTTTAAAGCTAAAGAAATACCAGCAACCAAGCAAGTTAATTTTCTAATGGCATCTGTAGGCCAGAACATGTTTGATAGAATTCTGAATATCCTCTCACCTGATTTGCCCGACTCATTAACTCAAAAAAGTCTTCGACGACATTGAGCCAGTGCCCTCCGTGGTATCTAAGCGTGTTAGATTCTTTAGAAGATCGCAAAAATCAGATCAGAGTATCGGGAAATATTTAGCTGCATTAAAGCTAATGACGAAGTATTGTGACTTCGCTGAAATTAAAGATATTAACAGCGAAATGACTAGGGATCGCCTAATTGGGGGGATCCAATCAGAAGTCATTCAACGCGAGTTGTTGAAGCATACTCTGTATTTAAAAGCTACAACATCTTTAGCTTTATCCTTAGAATCTGCTGAAACGGACCAAAGCCTTTTGAGAATCCATTCTAGAGCTGTTAACTACGTAGCTAAAAAATCGAGCAAAACATCAAGTGGGCCTAAATCCACTAAGGATTTCATTTACTATTGTTGCGGCAAAATCGGCCACGTGAAAACACGATATAAATATCGAGACTATACATGTGGCCGATGCCACACTGTCGGCTATTTAAACGCCATGTGCCGAAAATCTAGTCATACGAATAGAACTTTAAAATCACTCGACCACCCTAAAGCAAGTTCTAGCACAAAATTTGAGGCTAGGCCGAACACAAAACAAAAGTATAGCTATAAAAAACGCGTCAACAAACTCGAATGCGATAGCGAAAGTGATAGTGAAGAAAACCAGGATGTTGAAGCCGAAAATTCAGAGTCTGGTTCCGGGTCTGATATCGATTCAGACAACGACTATCTCGTACTGAAAAATAATACTCTTGGACTGAGTCAGGCTGCGGGCCAGATTTCAATTCCCCTACAAACCAACAAAATAATAGTAGTAGTTAATTCTATGAAAATCCATAAATGGAAAATGCCAGTCTGTCTAAATGGTGTCAAGTTAGAAATGGAACTTGATTCCAGGGCAGATGCATCCATTATCCCTATTGAGTGGCATCAAAAATATTTTGCGGACTGTCCTTTAAAACTCAGTCCGTACTCGATACACTCATACACTGATGGAATTGAGAACACGATTTACACTGTCAGTCTGAAGGTTGAAATGCAACATCAAATTGAACATTAGGATGTTTTAGTTTCAAAATTATATAAACCTGCATTAATGGGAAAGGATTGGCTTTCTATTTTTCGAGTTAATTTCCATCCTTTTTACGACCTGCAAACGAAAGTAAAACCTAAGAAAAGTGCTAAGAAAATTAAAACTAGCATTACGCCAGTTGACATTTCCGAAATAGTAAAGGGTTTTCCCGGAGCTATTTTCTGAAGACATGGGTAAGTTTAAGAATTTTTAAAGCCAAAATTCATTTAAAACCTGATGCCAAGCCTGTGTATAGTCGTGTAAGACCTGTTCCGTTAGCACTCAAAGAAAAGTTTAACCAAGAAATTCGTAAATTGGTTGGCCTTGGAATTTTAGAGCCTGTGGAAACTTCTCAGTGGTCTACGCCGATCGTCATAGTTCACAAAGCGGATGGTCAAATCCGAATGATTGGTGATTATAAAACCACCGTGAACCCTTAACTCGAAGTCGACCACTATCCAGTTCCCACGGCTGCAGAATTATTCAGTGACTTAGCAGGCAGTAACACTTTTTCCCTTATCGATCTTAAGGATGCATTTCTTCAAATTGAACTCGACAAAGAGTCACAAGAAGATTTGACAATAAAAACACCCCTGGGTTTGTTTAGATGGCTTCGCGTACCCCTGGGCCTAGCCCTTGAATTTTCCAGAGGGTACTAACTCAAGTCACCAGTAAAATCCCCAAATGTCTCCCGTTTTACGATGACATCCTGGTGAGCGGGAAGGGGGGGAGCATGACGAATCGTTAAATAAACTGTTAAATGCTTACAAGATACAGGAGCCAAACTTAGGATCGAGAAGTGCAAACTGTCGCGGCCTGAATTAAAATATTTAGGCCACATGATAAATGCAGAAGGCCTGCATACACTCCCTGAGGCTATCGAAGCACTCACAAACGCTCCTAACCCAACATGTATTCAAGAGCTACAGAGCTTTTTGGGTTTTGTAAACCATTACTCAAAATATCTATCAAATCTCGCTCCTATTCAGTCACCAGTAACACGTTTGTTAAGCCCAAGTGTGAAGTGAGTTTGGGGGGCAGAATGCGACCGAGCCGTGGCTCCATTACTGTGCCAATTGATCCACAACCTTATCCTTGTCAACATCTGGACGATGCCAGTTTTTCAGGTGCGCGGGTGCAAGCTGCTTTGGATCGACTTCGACCAAGCCATGCTGTGGGCCCGGATGGGTACTCTGCATTCATTTTTTTAAATGTTAAACAGGAGTTAGTTAATGCCTTTGTTTTCATCTTCTCGCTTTCGTTTGAGCAGCGAAAACTACCTTCTGTATGGAAGACGGCTAC
>JAHWFP010086490.1:28210-55335 GCA_023313725.1 Lithobius niger
CACACAAATACCTTAATGGCGACGACCAATTTGGTACGTCTTAACAAATCCCCCTCTGAAAACAGGGCTATTATCTGCAACGAGAAACACACATTAAATTAGACAAAAAGTTGTGTCTGACTCCCGACTGTGGTTTTGTCAGTATGTCAGAAGGGTTCATCTTCGTCGGCACATATTCAATGTTGACACTTTTGTCCTCAATTTTCTTGTGCACATGGTGATAGATAATATCTATATGTTTGGTACGACCCTTCTCTACGTAGCTAACGGCGTGAGACCGCGCACTCTGTGAGTCGGTGCACAAGGTAACTGGCTTCTTGTCTTCAAGACCAATTATGCCAGTTTCCAACAAAAGTTCACGCGTCCAAAGGCACTCTTGGACACCTTGCGAAATGGCTTTATATTCGCTTTCCATGGTGGAAAGCGAAACGGTTCTTTGCAGGTTGGACCTCCATAAGAAGGGAACATTTCCATATGTTGCTAGAACTCATGTGGTAGACCTCCTTGTGGCAGGGTCGCTTGCATGGCTCGCATCTGTGAAAATTTTCAGGCCTGTATGGTCGGGACGCATCACGAGGTCTTTCTCTGGTCTTTCGTCCCTTGGAGGTAACGAAGAATCCTCTTGCCTGCCAACCAGTCTTCTCGCGTGGGAGCAGACGCACGCTGAGCGAGCTTATTCACAGCATACGCTATGTCAGGTCGTGTGCCGTTCGCTATATATGAAAGCGAACCCACTAATTCCCTTAGTGGTATTTTGTTTGGGCATTCAGTGCCCTCGTTTGTTTGTTGACCTGCAGTAACGATTGGGGTCGTGACAGGAACACAATCTTGCATGCCAAACTTAGCCAGAATCTTGTTTATGTACGTGGTTTGGTTAAGCAGCATTGCCCCATCAGACGTTTTTGAAAACTTGATCCCAAGCATAAAGTTTATAGGGCCTAAAGGCCTTATGTCAAAACTTGAAGTCAAAATCTTCTTAGCTAGCTGCCGCATCTTGTGACTTGATGTGATTGCAGCTACGTCATCGACATAAACGATGAAAATTATAAGTTCTTTTCCTTGACGTACGTAGAAAACGCAGGCATCTGAACGACAACGTTTCATGCCGTGCTTAATCATTTGTTCGGCGAAACGAATACTCCATCGTCGTCCGGATTGTTTGAGCCCGTAGAGACTGCGTATTATTTTGCAAACTTTGTCTTTGTGTCCAGGCTCTTTAAAACCTTCTGGCTGGGCCATATAAATTTCTTCTCCGTCTCCCAAGTAGCCGTTCAAGTATGCAGATTTTACGTCGAATTGGTCCACGAAATAGTTGTTCTGGACTGCTACAGCTAAGAGCAGGCGTACGGTAGGTAGTCCCGCGGTTGGTGAGTAAGTTTCGTAATATTCAGTACCATATTTTTGGTCAAATCCTTGGGCCACTAGCCTTGCTTTATAGCGTTCCACTTCGCCTGTCTCCGTCCTTTTAATTTTCAGTACCCACTTGCTTCCTATAGTGCGGGCACCTGGAGGGAGGTCGACGAGTTCCCAAGTCCCGTTTGCTATAAGCGAACCATATTCATCATTCATAGCAATACGCCATTGATTGGCATCTGGGCTGGACATGGCTTCTTTAACATTTTTCGGCTCGTTCGGGATAGCACACAATGAGAGAATATAGTCATCTTCTTCAGTGGGCTCTTGCTGAGGAACGTCGGCAACAGCTGCATTACTGTGAATCTCCCCCTCTGACGAAGTTCCGTAGCTTAATTCAGGTATGGTTACGCCTTCACGTCTAGCTCTGGCTCTTGTAATTCTTGCTTCTGGTACTTGAGCAGGTGTAGGTACTGGCCGTTCCATCGGAGTGTGCTGCCTTGGGGTCTGCTGTACAGTCAGTGGAGTCCTAGGCCTATGTCCAGTCACTGGAGTTTGGGGCCGATGGACTTGAATGGGGGTCGCTGCTGAACTTCCTGGAGCTTCATTGCCTGGGCTTGCATTGAGTGGTGCGACCTGACCAGCCTCATCCTCTACAGACGTTGGATTGTAGGAAAGATCAACAATGATCGAATCTAAATCAATACCACATTTTTCTACGTTGTTTTTGAACAGTCTTGATGCACCTAGCACTTCCTCTTGAAAATCAACGTTTCTGCTTACAATTACCTTGCTGTTATCAATGTCATAGAGTCTGTATGCACGTGATTGTTGGTCATAGCCAAGCATTATACAGGGTACTCCTCTTGCATCGCGTTTTGATCTTTTTAGTGGCGGTTTTAAGGCAAAACACAAACAACCGATTGCTTTAAAATATTTTACGGTTGGCTTAACTTTCGTATTTTCCCATATTTGCCTAGGAGTTTTATTACGATTTCTGACATTTGTGCAATGATTACGAATGAATACTGCTGTGTTCACCATTTCTCCCCAAAACTTTGTGGGAAGTTTTGCTTGCACTAACGTTGCCCTAACAAGGTTCATGATTGTCAAGTTGAGCCGTTCCGAAATTCCATTGCTGGACGCTGAGTAGGGTGGTGAAAACTGATGCTTAATGCCATTTTGAAGCATGAATTCGGCCATCTTGGAGTTCTGATACTCTGTCCCATGATCGGACATGAAGGTCTTAATTTTACACCCTGTGGCAGCTTCAGCTTTTAATTTATATTCAACGAATTTATCAAAAACTTGATCTTTTGATTTCATGAACGCAACTTGCACAAAACGACTTCTACAATCGATGAATGTAACGAAGTAACGGGAACCTGCCATTGTTGGCGTCGGAAAGGGACCGACTACGTCAGAGTACACTAAACTAAGCCTTTCAACAATAGGATTGGATGCAACAGTCTTAAATGGCTTTGTTTTGCTATTTCCTTGGAGAACATGCATTATTTTTTGGCTTAATGGCTGATTGCCTAGAAAAACCTCTTAGTGCTCTTGACTTTGCAATCTTTTTCAAGGTGAATGGGGAGACGTGCATAAATCTTTTATGCCATAATAAGGTTTGCTTATTCATTTGAGAATTATTTTGGCAATTTTCAGGCAGTTTTTCTTGCTTATTCTGGATTTTTGAAAAAACTCGCACCTGACCTTGATTTAAGTCTTGGTCTTGGTTAGTTGTGGTACGGAAATCTTCATGCATTTTAATTTCTTGCTTAACTGGCGTAACACTAGTTTGGTTTATTTTAATGTAACTGTCATTTTCCAGAGATAAAATGTTGTTTGGAGCATTTATCACTACTTCTGGATTGCTTACAATTTTTGGATTGCTTATGACAAATAAACCTGCAATATACTGAGCAGTTGCTACAAGTTTGCCAGATTGCTTATGGATTATTTCACACACATCATTGTCAAAGGTAATTCTTAACCCTGATCTCATTGCCTGTCCCACAGAAAAGAGATTCACGTCAAATTCAGGTAAAAACAATGTTTTCTGCATTGATAAATTTATGCCATTTGAACTTATTTTTACGATACCTTCTATTTTTGTTGACACTGTAGTTGCTTTGGTTGCACATTTTACGTTTTCAACTGGTATTTCGTATTTAGTATGAAACCAATTTTCATTTCTTACGCAATGACGGACTGTTCCCGAGTCTATAATAAGTGCATTCTTAAGATTGAAACCTGTCTTAGTTGCGTATGCTTTTATTCCAACAAACTTCGTGTACGTGAAGCACGCAATATTTGCCTTACTTTCTGGCGTTTGACGGCTAGCATTCCGTCGCGATCCACGCCACCTGGAACGTCCACGGGCACGTCCTCTTCCACGAAATTGTTCTTGGGGGGGGGGGGGGGCGCAGGGGTGCCGCAGGCTGGAGTTTTGTGTCCGGCGCCTCCGCATCTATAGCAGGATACGCCGCCTTGTACTTGTGGCGTCTTTGGTGTCGTGAAGTACGTCAACTCTGAAACAGGTTTAGCATGGGTATACGCAATTTCTTTCGACTCATGCATGATCAATAAATGTTCAATATCCTCAGACTTTAGGCTATCAGTCTTCTTAAGGGGTGCCAAGTAACTCGTGACTAAATTATCATAACTTGCAGGCAAGCCTAGAATTATATAGCATGCTTTTTCTTCGTCATCGATTATTTTTCCAGTATCGGCTATACTTTGAAATAATGCACCAATTTGTCCTAGAAATTCAGCTACGGACATGTCGTCAGTTTTACGAAAATCGTGCAGCTTTCTTCTTAACGCTAGATAACGTAACACATTTGAGGGTTCGTACCTATTCTTCAAGTGTTGCCAAATCGTATAAGCTTCTGTCAAGTTTCTAGGAATTTGAATTTTTAGCAGATCGACACTTAAAGTTATCAACCCCGTTGCTTTTTCATTTGCTAATTCCCATTTGGCTAACTCTTTATCATCAGTTGGTTTTGCTTTTCCTGTCATGACTAAACCCCAAATGCCTTGTTGCTTTAGGAGCGCTTCTACACGACATGACCAGGATGCGAAATTTTTGCCGTCTAATAACTGGATATTTGAAAGATTATTCATCTTTTGACTTAAATCTGCCATTTTTAAATAATATCACTGTACACTTCTTAGGCTTTACGAGTTTTCTTTCTTTCTAGGTACACTGTCCTATGTCAACTATTTCTACTGCAATCCCTTTAAATTATTTCTGGCGGAATCACTACGATTTTTCAATGTATAAACACTGACTTTTAAATACCATTAACTGTTTGGTATGACTCCGACTGCACTTAACGTATACTTGCCGTTATTTTGAAGAAACCAGGAAACATCTTGAAATTGCCGTCTTGTATCCTCGTTGGTTTACCTTGACGTTCTTGCATGGCTTCATCCTCCGTCAGTAGTTGTGAAGTAAGCCGCTGCTGTCTTGAAACTGCATACGAGCATGACTGCATAGGAGAGGGTTAAAATTTCGAAGGAACGTTAGGTTTAAGTTTGCCATATTTGCGTTATCACGAAAAAAAACGCTCTGAATACCACTTGTTGAGGCTAATTTAAGTGAACCGATCTACTACCATTTTAACGTATAAACGCAAACACGTTTCTAAACACAACTCACATTTAATGCAAGGCAAACGGCTTACAAAATTCACAAAAACATTTCAAAATAAACGGACCAAAGTGGTGATGTTGTTCCTGGCCTAGCGCCAGTCGAAGTGAGGATTTTGGCAGCCCTCACGGCTGTTACAAATCTCGGTAACCAAGGGAACTACTCTTCAGCATCTTCCGTTACCGAGTTGCACACCATCCACCATATCCGGGCTAACCGGTTGTCACCAGTCCCAAGCTTGCACACAAAAACACCAGGAACTGCGAATTCCAACACATGGTCATTAGCCCTGTTGTCACACAAACTGTCACACAAATACCTTAATGGCGACGACCAATTTGGTACGTCTTAACAACTTAACTTGACGGCAGACGCATTATTGTGCCTTCCCCTCCCAAATACCGAGGAATTCGAGAAGCAGAAGAGCAGTACAATATTCTTGCTTTAGAAACTATTTCCAGGGCCGAAGCGACTGGGGGGGGGGGAGCTTCCCCCCTCCCTCCAACCATCCAAGAAACACATACAGTTGGCAAATTCGAGTTGTCGAGTTGGCAGAATCGGACAAATTTTCACTGCAAATTCCAGTTTCCACTAGTACTGGTTAATTATAATCATCATTTCGTCAGTTGGAAAGTAGGCTAAAGTTTACAATACATTTTTTTCCATCAGTTTTCGCAACACTTCTGTGTAGCTTGGGAGTAACTGAAACGCTGCCCCTGATCATTTCTGGTTGCTTCCCTGCATAGCTAAACTGTAAGGAGTGGCGAAATTGAAAATTGACTTGGCCGGTTTGTTTGCTACGTCACCACCATAACTTATAAGTATCACAGATAATATAGAAAATAAAAACAAAAAATGGACAAAACTGTATCCCCACCGAGTTTGAAGTCGTGATAACAATTAACTTCGCGAAAATCGTACACAGTTGGCAAAACTAAAAACAGAGTTGCTATTTTACTTCCTATAGTTCTTTTTCTGTTAGACAGCGCCGCTCAGAAGGGGTTTTAGCGTGGAGCAAATCGTAACTGGTATTTTAGGAGGGTAGTAAATTACTGTCATATTAATATACCAAAACATAACATCACTGCCAGGATTTAAAACGTTTCTTAAGTAAAGCAGAAATATCAACAAACTCTGCATAAACCAAACTCTGCGTAAGGACTTCTGCCAAGTCATCGCCGTCTAAAGTTGTGATATCAAATAAATCTAAAAAATTAATGCAGAGTTATTTGATTTACTAGTTCGTCTGCTAGTCCATCAATCAGTGCCTTGGTTTTAGTTAAAACAGTAACGTGAACTAAAGCTGTACTTCATGAAAATCGGGTACAGTTAGCAAAATCAAAAACCGAGACTTTGGAAAAATTGAATTAGCTGTTTGATTTTCTGTTGTCCTTTTTCTGTTAACCTATCGCCACTAAATTTGGATTTGTTTTAATACAGAAACAACTACATTTTTCAAATGAAAATTGTTAAAAATTTTAAACTTGTTAATTTAGAAGGTTCAAAATTTGACGACAAGAGTTCATAAAATCCCATATTAAAGGACAAAAGTGACCCAAAGGCCATGAAATGAGGGCAAAAATTACCCTACGGGACCGGTAATTATTTATCGCCGGGCAGGCCGGAGGACCCTCTCAAGGGGAGATCATAAATTTTTCAGGTCCAATCAAAAGGGAGAAGTTAAAAACACACTGACCAACTGGAAAAAAGTCATTTTTGGACCACAAAAATGGCACTTTCAGCAGTCAAAATTTCCAAAAACGGCTCAGCTTCTGGGGGGCAGCCCCCCCATGCCGTTTCCAAGGTTTTGAAACTAATAATACTGTTACTGGAATTACAGTTTTTACAAAAAACTTTATAGAGAAACCTTGGCGCTTGGTGTCTTGGCGTCTTCTATATTTCAGGTGCTGACTATGGTAGGATGTGGTCATACAAGCAAACAGTGTCTTCATCATACTTTTATAGGAATCGCGAAAAAAGATCGGTGTAAAACATTTTTTGGGGGGTAGTCACATCATTTTTGGACCTTAGGGTGAGGGAATCAAGGTTTTTTTCAGGTCTTGAAGGGGGAGTCATCAAAAATTTAGTGGTCACATTTTCATTTCCCATCCCACCCCCACGGCCATAAATAATGACTGGTCCCCAAGATCCCCTGAATCAATAGAAAAAAATTAAATTGAGCATGTTGATTTCAAATGTGGAAGCTCTTCTCCAATAATACCTCAAGTTGTTTTAGACAAATTTGTGGTAAAAGTTTTCGCGATTTCTTTCATCTTTCGATGCTCCATTATTTAAAAACTGGAGCATGTTTTTGTTTTAAAATGTGAAAGTTTTTTTTACAATGATACCTAGGCCTATAGTTGTTTGGGATACAACTGAGAAAAAGATTTCATTACTTTTCACCTTTCGATAGCACATTAAAAAAAATTTCTGCCCCTGATTTGCTGCCTGTGCTTGCACACAGGAGTCGTCGTCATTCATTATAGCATAAAAGTCCAAAATGTACAATTAAGTCAACCCTCAATCGTCAATGGCCAGCTGGCCTGTTTATATAATTCTAAGCTGAACTCGGATTAATTTAATTTAGAAAAAAAATATCTAAAGAAAAACATGCTTTAGTCACAATAAAATTTTTACAAAACCTACCATCCGAAAAAATGAATAAAAAAATCACCAAAATTTGTTTGACAAGTTGTTGCTTCAGTGTTCACTGTAGGCTAGAAACAGGCACTAAAATAGTATAAGATGCTTCAGCTTCCGGGGCTCCAGTTGGCAAAATCATAAGATGAGTTGGTAAGATGAGAGCCACTCCCCCCCCCCCAACCAAGTACCCTTCGCTACGGCCCTGACTATTTCTAATCTTCCAGTTTTAAATGAGACACTCGTTTTTGAAAGTAAACGTGATAAAATTCTTTCAAAAGTTTATCGTTATGTGAACCCTGGCTGGCCTGACAAATGCGAAATTCCCGATCTGTTGCCGTACTACACACGTCGTGCTGAAATCTCGGTCGAAAACGAAACCCTATTTTGAGGGTATAGAGTCCTGGTGCCAACGGCCTTGCGGAGACAAATCTTGAAAGATCTACACAGTGCTCACTTAGGCATAGTTAAATTGAAAAGTTTAGCTAGACAAAAAGTCTGGTGGCCTAAGATTGACTCTGACATTGAAAATAACGTCAAATCATGCCAAAATTGTCAAGTGTATAAAGATACTCAAACGTCAGGTCCTAAGCATACGTGGGAATATCCACTAAAACCAAATAATCGTCTTTACGCTGATTTTCTTGGGCCGATGGACAATTACATGTTTTTCATTCTAGTAGACGCACATTCAAAAAATCCTTTTGTGCATAAAATGAAATCAACAACGTCCGCGCGTGTCATTGTAAATTGCTCCAGAAATCAAAACAGAAATTTAAAACTGGCAAGTTCAGTTCCGTAATGTTTAATTTTTTGCCTAATCATGTACATCATCAGTTCTTTATTTTGTAAAACCAGCTTTCAAAAATAGTGTTTAATTTTTTCTCGAAAGCAAAAAATTATGTATCTTTCTTTAAAAATAGGTAGTGCACTAAAAAAATATATCTTGCCTTCGTAATCATAATTTTATTTCCAGCTAGGCTTAGATTATTTTTTTTTCGCTCGCTGCATTGTGGAGTCGTCACTTGTGTGCTCCGCAATGGCAGCCATCAATTTCATGTCAATATGTTAACCCTACCAAGATACCCCTTTAACTACTAATAGGCTATTCCATAATTGTATATAGTCTTAAGTTGTACACATGACTTCCTGTTATGATTGTATATACAGAGAAGTAAATAGGAAGTTCGCTGTCTTATCAGCTGTAGCCTACACTCTGGTAGTCCGTGTGTTTATTACCATTGCTGCCCATGCTGGGCTAAGGTGTGTCCCCGCCTAGGACATCACAATTGCTATCTTCAGTCACATAGTACTTTTTTCTCTTTTTTTATAATCATATTATTAAGATGTGTTTGGAATCAATATTGTCTACTAATCTCCCAATACCTTTAACATTATGAACCGTACCATGATTCAAAGGCCGACCGATATCGATAGTGAGTCTGCACCTATATTGATACCGATACCTCCCTCTATCTCTAACACTATGCGCCGACATTCATATTTAAGCCGTCAAAATCCGTAACAAACTGCTACGTGGTGAAAACAACCTTTAATTAATTTACACATTAATGATGTTTTACTACTGGTGCCTAGGTCAACGATGGGAACTACGCCTCATTTAAGTACAGCCTAAGTCATGACAATGGAAAAGAGATTTGTTGTTTCATTCATTACAAATTAATCTTAATTAAAATAAAGGGTGTTGTTTAACAGGTGAAGTTCACTGCACTTCGGGCTTCAAGTTTGAATAAACTTAATTCTCAAACGTACCATCAGATGATAGATTTTTGTCTCTATTGCTACAAGTTAGTTTTCCGTTAATAAACTAAACTGTACTGTTTAAATGGCCAAATTTTCTCTAAGCATTATTTTCTCTTAACAACTGTAACCTCTGTGGTAAACAAAAACGTACAGCACATGGGAAAAAAAAAACAATAATTCTCTTTATCAAAATCGCAATAGTACTGCCTGCAATTGTAGACTACTAATAATTATATAACTGAGAACTTGACAACAAATGATTAGATTAATGTCATTGGCGAAACTTAAATGGCATTGTCACCTTGGAAAAGAAAAGAACACAGTATTTACTATATGCAAGCTTTAAAATGTGGAAAGTTCACAGCATACTGGATTAGGAAAAGATCGCTTAGTTCTACTTGCGTATACTCTTACTTCTTCAACCAACTAGGTAATGAAAGGGGGAATGGAATGGACTTATTTTCTTCTTACTGTATATATCATTGTAAAATGGGTGCGTATCAGCGTAGTAAAGTAGTACACAAAAAGTTTCTCTGTTTGGTTTTAGTGTTCAATGACAGTGACTTGGCACTTGGTGAAGCAAACAAGTCCGAGTACACTGACTGTCCTTGACTTCAGTTTGCATTGTTTTAAATGTAGTAAAACAATATATAACATTTCAGGGTCGAGTGCAATATTCTCAGAGTCTCTAGTGTGGCCGTAGTTCAAATAGGCGCTTTCATCGTGTTTTCTGTTAGTCGTTTGACATTTTCTTGGTGATTCGTCAGCACATTCGGACACTACGGAGTGTTTCGGCAGCAGCTATCTCATAACAACATCATTAATGTATGGAACAGTAGGGTTGATGACAGATCCATAATGATATGAAGAATGAGTCTGATGTAGTAGAAAAGTTGGATTTTAAAGCAAAATGTACGTCTTTGTAACAGTAAGATCGATGCGTGCTCTACACGTTACTAGCATACGCTTTTTTTAGTTTTGTAAGCTAACTTCCTTTTAACTATGAAACAGTTTTGATTCATCGACGAATTCATAAATGTAAATTTGACTTTCCTTTCAGGTGTATTTCTCCATTTTTCTTGGCAATTTTTCGAATAGTAGCAAAGGGCAATATATACTGTTTATATTGAAATATTGAGTAAAGTTCTGAGTTTTTCTTTTTATTTCTTCCCACTGATCTAACGTAAAAGAAACTCCATTTTTCATTATTTCGCATCTGCCCTTAAAGACCTTAAATCATGTAATTTTAACTTCAAGTTTCATTTTAGTTCTTTAGCATAGAAAATGGAATGTTGCCGCTTAATTTCAAATTTAGGTCGACCATTGCTGCAAAAGAAAGCATTGCTTTAGACATCGTCTAATTTTAGCAGTTCATTCTCATACGATTCAAGATTAATATTATGAGTGATATACAGGGTGTAACTGAAAGGTATGGCCAAACTTTCAGGGTATAATCCATGATAAAAAATAAGACTAAAGTCCTATAAGCATGGGTCAGGAAATGCACCCGGCTGTAGTTACAGCCTCCCCCCCCCCAGGTTAGGGGCAAAAAAGTAAAATCTATCATAACCTTCCACCTAATCCTTCCAATTCAGTACAAGTTAGAACATTATTCTTGCAATTACAATATATTATGAGGTCTCAAAACGTTGCGGATGGGGCAGCATTGGGGGGGGGGGGTGTAACTTCTTTGGTCTTTACTGAAACAAAGATTACATTGCCAATTACTACAGATAACTAAAAAGTCTGGCCAAACCTTAATGAATATCCTAGTACCTATGGTAATAGACCTCCTCCTCCATATCTCGTCGAGCTTTGTTTATTGGCCGCATATCTCCTGATTCAGGTCATATATCAACCAGCCAAGTGGGTTTTGGATAACAGATTTCTTTTGATTGATAGTTTATTTTTGCATCTCCTTGAACTTTGTTTATTCACCATATTTCTCCTGATTTAGGTCATACTTCAACCAGCCAAGTGGGTTTTGGATAGCATATTTCTTTTGATTGCTAGTTTATTTTTGCATCTCCTTGAACTTTGTTTATTCACTGCACTTCTCTTAATTTAGGTCATATTTCAACCAGCCAAGTGGGTTTTGGATAGCATATTTCTTTTCATTGCTAGTTTATTTTTGCATCTCCTTGAAGTTTGTTTATTCACCACATTTCTCTTGATTTAGGTCATATTTCAACCAGCCAAGTGGGTTTTGGATAACATATTTCTTTTGATTGCTAGTTTATTTTTGCATCTCCTTGAAGTTTGTTTATTCACTGCACTTCTCTTAATGTAGGTCATATTTCAACCAGCCAAGTGGGTTTTGAATAACATATTTCTTTTGATTGCTAGTTTATTTTTGCATCTCCTTGAAGTTTGTTTATTCACCGCATTTCTCTTGATTTAGGTCTTATTTCAACCAGCCAAGTGAGATTTGGATAGCAGATTTCTTTTGACCACTATTTTATTTTCGCATCTTGGCGAACTTCTTCCTTTTTTTTAGCCAAGGTTCACAAAACAAGAGTTCTTTGTTCTATTCTCTGAAAATTGATTTTGGCCACAACGCAGCCATCAACGTTTCCTTTTTCATTCCATCGTCCATTTTGTAATATACTGTCTCTAATTATTTTCAACTAAGTGATTAAGAAGTGGTAGTCAATGAAGAGGGTTGGAGTTGAACGTGCATACATTATGGACGCATACTCATTCCATCTCATATACGGACATGCATAAGGAAACGGTCGAGAGGATGTACGTCTCTATCGAGAAACTTTCCCAGGTCAGGAATTAACAACTTGGCAGACCTTTGTGGCCGTTGATCGTCGCCTTGGAGACCAGAAGATTCGAACCTGTTACTACCAACTGAGGAAGAGAAAGGGCCATCAGCCAGCAATGAGCATCAGAAGGTAGACATCAACAAAGGTTTAGCATCAACGTTTGGGCAGGCTTTGCTGGTGACGAATTAATAGGTCCCTATATGTTTTGGGGCGACGGCTAACTAGTGAAACCTATCGACAGTGTATTGAAAATGAGTTGCCTGCAGGATGTACCGCCAGGCATTAGACAACGAATGTGATTCATGCATGACGGTGCTCCACCACATTTTAGCTTCCTAGCACAACATTTCCTAAATTGTGCCTTCCAAGCTCGATATATTGGTCATGGCGGACCGCATGCATGCGCCCCCCCCCCCCCCTCACGTTCGCCAGTTCTGAATCCGCTTGACTATTACTTGTGGAGAAACCTAAAGTCACTTGTGTATTTAGTTTAAGTCGACAACGAAGAAGCCTTTCAGCAGCGGGTTGTCGAGTGTTACCATACAATCTGAAATACACCAGGTATCTTCGTAAGCATTCGCCAGTCGATGGCAATCATAAGCAACCAGCTATATTGGGCCATTATTTGCTGGGCTGTAAGTTTTATTGGGTCAATAAAACTTACGTTATTGACTTGCAAGATTTATATCGTCACGCCAATATTGGCCAGTCATATAGGTACATCATTAGGACCCAGTATTGCTCTAACATTGGAACCTAATAACTGATCTATATTAGGATAAAATACTACACCATTAAACGGACGCAGTCGTTGACCAATATTAGCTGCTGAGAGTAATTTTTATTAGTCTAATAATGACATCAATATTGGCCAATATTGACTTGCTATATTGGCATGCCAATATTAGCAAGTTTTATAGGTCCAAAATTAGCGCACAGTCTAGGTCCAACATTGGAATGCAATCCTATATTGGGATATAATATCATACCGTTATTTGGCTGTAGTTGGCAACGAATAATGGTTGCTTTGAGCAAATTGTTTAGGCTTATAACGGCTTCCAACAATTTGTATTGGCACCCCGAAGTTGACAGGCAGTATAGGTCCACCATTGGAAGTAAATTGACGTATTTCGGGGTCTGATATTTTACCATTATTTAGATGCAGTCTCGACCAATATTGCTAGTAAGTTTGCCCATTATTAGGAGACAGTGTCGGACACATTGTGGAACCCAACAATGGGAACTCAATAATTGGCCAATGTTGGGATACGATAGGTTGCTTTTATGAAGCCTATATTGATGTCAACAATATGCATTCATCATGATGTTTTTGGTATTAGTGTTAAATTGACCATGTTTCGAATTGCTTTCCACTTGATAATAACTCCGATATGGCGAACGACACGCGATTTTTAAAGTCACGCGCACCTAATGGTTTTCTTTTCACAATTAATAAACGAGAAGAATAACAGATGATCCTAATCATCCTCTTCTCAATTTTGCCGTCACTTGCACCATTTCTAAAACGAACCTTCGTCCACTCGCTTTTAATGAAAGCCTAGTTTGCACAGTTGTCCCATTCTTACTCCAGTCCTTTTTTAAAAATTAACTACACTGAGCTACCTTGTATTCAAAATACTTAACAGCATTATCTCCCAAGCTTGACTCAGTGTGTGTAGTGAGCATGCTATCTCGAGCTGAAACAGGGGAAGCAGACAATATTTAAAAGCACGACGAGTCATACTCTTAACGGACCGTCTCTGGTGGAGTAAACTCACATGGCGAGAATTAATGAAACAATTCTTCCTTACACAAATAGCCTTGGTTACTATTACAGCAATTATAATTAAACGACTTGAAATGGGAGTTTCAACCTGCATAATGGATGGACCCATTACACTACAATGCTAGAGCTTCTGTATTAATAAAGCATAATTACTCACGTGTGACTGCCATCAATAATAATAGTAAGGCAGTGAGCATGAGAAATAAGCTATGAGCCATTTTCGACTAGCTATAAAACCAAACACTATGTATTGCCTTACAGCCCTTTACGAATGTCTAGCTGGGAAGTTACGAATCAAGTTGCATACTTCGTGGAATATTCCGTGTTATGTTCCATCGCCTGTAGCGTTATTAGTTTTTTTTCAGGAACGCTGTAGCGATCGCTTTGAGTTTGCTGCATTGCCTTCCTCTGAAAATTGGCAGATTCGTTTATTTACCTTTGTTGAGCAACAGCCTATCGTCCTAAAATACTAAACAGCATATCAAATGTAAACAAATCTATACTGAAGATGTGTAAACCTTTCGGTCAACCCATTTTTAGTACCACACTGGCGCCTGAAAACATTGTATCCATACCACCAACAGTAGGGCGTAGGCTGTACGTCCTTTATTTTACCAACATTGTAAGACCGGAACGTGATCCTAAAAACACTAAACCAGTGTCTACGTTCACCCATTAAAATCATTTGAAAACTTTCGAACTTGGCGTTTCATCACGATTTCGCCAATGTTTCAACATTTCAGTGACAAATATTCCAAATCTCGTCCGGAACACTCCTATCAATTACAGCTACTTCCTGAACGTTGTTGTAGTTGAGGATCTAGGACCTTTTCTTGTTCTTTCTTGTCCTTGTTCGCCACTCTATGGACAACATTTTTTTAAAGGAAAAACAGAAAATTGTTTTAAGTAGTTAGGCCAGCACTTGACTACTCTCAAATAAGTAGATCCTGTTGTATTTTTTTACCTTGATAATCTTGAAAACTGTCGATGATGGTTTCCCAATTCGTCAGCTTCCTTCCAACAAACTGTTAAAACAGCTGTTCCAACCTGATTTGGCTGTGGTAACCTTCTTCTCACTTTTCAGGTTCTTTCTGGCCTTCTTGACACCAAATCTACATTTTTTACCGTAACTTTAACTTTAATCGTGGTCACTGTTTTAGAATTACAGGATCACACTGGGAGACTTAACTGTTGTCAGCATTTTATTCACTAAACGTGCCATGCAACCTTGGAACTCTCTTTCTGAACACGTTTGTTTTAGCGTTATCCTTGCATAGGTTTAGGACTCGACTTGATTTCTGGATGTGTTGACTTGGCTTTTGACTTTTTTTTTGGTGGGGAGGGGTTGTTTAAGCTTCGGCTTGGTACCGTCGCCATCCTTTCTATTTCTGAATGTTGAGATATCTTTTAAAAACCTAAAGTTTTTCTACATTTTTTTCGAGCATACTGCAACCATAATACGAAGTAAGACAGGAGAAACGTGTTTTGCTTATTCATTATTTCAGAAGCATTGATTTGTAGGTGCAAAAAAACATTTATTTCGGTCCTATAAGTAGGGTACTTACGCGATATTCGGTTACATATATACCCCAACTTCCGGTCACGTGATAAAAGTAGGGGTAATGATGCACCTCCGATCATCTGTTGAAAAGTGGGCTGTCATTTCCATTTTTCGTCAATCTGGAGGACGATGGAAAAGTGCCTTTTACTATCTGTTTTTTCCGGCTTTCGTTGATCTGGAGGATGGTGGGAAAGCACTGTTTGCTTCCTCCTATGATGTCACTTCCGATCACGTGATCAAAAAGTGGGGGTAATGATGCGCTTCCGGTCTTATGACAAAAAGTGAGGGTGTAAGTTCCGGTTTTTTTGTCAATCTGGAGGAGGATGGGAAAGTGCCATTTGCTATCCTTTTTTCATTCTTCATCAATATGGAGGTAGGTGGGAAAGTACATTTTGCTTCCTCCTATGATGTCACTTCCAGTCATGTGATCAGAGTGGGGTAATGATGCACTTCAGATCACATGATGAAAAGTGGGGACGTCACTTGTGGTTTTTTGTCAATCTGGAGGAACGTAGCTTTTGTTACCTTTTTTTCGTTTTTTTTTTTCTATTTTGGAGGGGATGCCTTTTTCTACCTTTTTTAGGTCACAACCATACATATCCCCAGTCACGAGATCAAAATGGGAGTGTCACTTCCGGTGGGGGGTATCATTTCTGTTTTTTCATCGATCTGAAGGATGGTAGGAAAGCGCCATTTGCTACCCTTTTTTCGTTTTCATCGATCTGGAGGATGGTGGGAAAGTGCCTCTCGTTATTTTATTCATTTTCATCGATCTGGAGGATGGTGGGAAAGTGTCTTTCAGTACCTTTTTCATTATTAAAAATAAATAACAAAAAAGAAAAGGCATGGATTCCAGTTCAATATTTTAACGGGAATAGGTGGCGAACTGAGCTGCAATTTAAAAACGCCCTTATACCTAGACCCTAAAAAAGAGTATGAAATGGCACTCGTCTCCTTGGATACGTACTACAGTATTTTCAATGTGCACGCTGACAATAACGAATTTTTGTACACCATCGAGTAGTTCCAGCGCTTACGAAATTTCGGACTTGAATAATTTTATAGTCTACTTTGGAAGGAAGTGGTCACGAAAATAATGTCGTCGTTTTAGAACCGAATCACAATACTTTAAAAACAAATTTGGTTATAAATAAACCGCTCTACAGCGTTTCGTTTCTGGGAGATAATAATTTCGGAACTGTTCTAGGGTTCCTTCAGGGGACTTATACTAAAACTCAGCAAGGTTAAAAATCTGTGGATATAATGGAGCTCAATACAATTTTCGTTCATACCAACATAAACCGGGAGTGCCACCGGGTTATAAGATAATAATTTCCCCTCAAAATCTAATTTACCTTCCCGTAACTACCGACAAGATTCGTAATATTCGTATTTGGTTAACTTCTCAAGATAACGAAATGATAAATTTAAACAGGGAAACCCTTACCGTCATACTTCATCTGAAGTCTAAAAAATAATTTTGTAGATATTAAAAAAAGAATGTTAGTATTCGAAAGAAAAAAAGAATAATTGGAAAAGGATTCGTCGTAGATAATAATCAATTAAGGGCAAAAAACGCAACATTCATCAAATTTATAACGAGAGCGAGAAGATGAGTTTAACGGAACATTACCTCAATATAAACGAATCTTTACAACATGGTTCTTCCATGGAGAGCTACGCATTTCACGAATATAATCCGATAGTAGGAACCAATCTAAACAACGTCAATTCGGAAATTAGAATCGTAATTGAAAATCAGCATTTGTTCCTACACGTCGCGAATAGTTATCTTCTGATTAAAGGCAGGTTACTGAATGCCGATGGTTCTAGTTTTACCGATGCGGACGTAGTGTCTCTCATCAATAATGGTTCCATGTACCTGTTTTCCAGCATTAAATATCACTTGGGAGATCAGCTAGTGGATGAATTAAATTACCCCGGTTATGGGACTCTCATGAAAGGTCTCCTTACATACGGTTCGACTGATCAAGTGTCGTTGCTGGGGAACTGTTGGACGTTAGATGCGGCAGAATCTTCCGCGGCTAGTTTGAACGATAACATCGAATTCAAATTACGGCATTCCATCATCGTAAAGGAGACGACTCCTAAAGGAAGCTTTTCGTTCACCATTCCTTTAAAACACCGCATGGGATTTTTCGAAAATTATGAAAAAGTGCTGTACGGTGCCAAGCATGTCCTAACGTTGTCTCGGGCGAGCAATGACGATGCTGTATTCAGGGCAGCTGCAACAGCCATTGGGAAATTCGAATTGAGTAGCGTTTCGTGGCACGTACCGCACGTAACCACATCTGACGACCAAAACTTAGGCTTTTTAGCTACATAGAAGGTGGGATGAACGTGGACTTGGTTTTAGGCACTGGCATTACGATAGTTGCGAAGTTCCTCAGAGCACTAGTTTCACATGGCGCGTGCTTACTACATCGGCCGTCGAAAAACCGAGGTGGGTTAGTCTAGCTCTGCAGACTAATAGAAAAGATGCGCAAACGAAAAATCCAACCGTATTCGATCATTGCAGTCTTCAAGATGCTCACGTAACTTTAAATTCCGAACGTTACCCGTTCTTGGACTTGAATGTCAATTACGCTACTGGAGAATACTCGATCCTGTATAGAATGGCTCAAAAGTTTAGACGCGCTTTGTACGATGTCGGGGACTTGTGTATCGATTCGGTGCAGTTTAAAAAGACGTATCCTCTAGTGGTTTTGGACTGTTCCAAGCAATAGGAGAGACTTCAGTCCGGCATAGTCGACGTACAAGTAAAGTTGAAATTTAACGCCGCGGTTCCAGCTAACATGACGTGCCACGCGCTGTTGACCGGTGATAGAAAAATGAGTTTGAAATTGGATAAAGGCGAAGTCGAAGAGATTTATTAAAAAAAGAGAGATGGCGAAACAAAAAACGAAAACAAGTAAGTTTGGGAAAAAGCGGAGCGGGGTGAAAAGAAAAAGATCGGGTTTTTACCATTGGTGGCATTGCTGGGACCCATCTTAGCCGGTGTAGGTGCCACCGGTATTGCCGCCGCAGTTAAAAAGAGCCAAAATGATGCTAAGGTAATGGAAGAAATGGTGAGACATAACAAGAAGATGGAGGGTTCGGGGTTGAAACGTAAAAAAAAAAAAAAACGAATCGTGGCAGAGGGCTCTTTCTAAGGCCAGTGAAGGTCTGATCGATTTTACTACACCGTTAATGAATCTTGATTTAAACAGATTAGTCAAAGTTTTGAAAATTCCTAAATACAGAGGTACTTTTAGCAAAGATCGTCTGCCGCTAAAACCTAAACCTCGTGGATTTATGTCCCGTTAAATATAATTATGACAGGGTTCAAAATTTTAATCAAACATTGTGTGGTCATTTTTGTTTATTTTTTTAAGTTTCTCGTGCAAGGGATATGATTACAAAGATATTTTAAGACGGTTAGCTCTTTAACTCGGTCATCCCCATTGTTCTTCGTGTGGATTGGTATAAGGTCTCTGCTTTGACTATGTTATACAACGCGTCTCGGTTAGGTATATATCTATCTTGTAATCTTTATCCTCCGTGCTTGCCATATCAGCTATTATGTAAATCACATGACCATCGCGCACGATGATTGGTATTTCTGTTATACTTAGAGTTGAAGTCTCTCGGGACCGATATAAACTTGAATTCCTTTGTCTTTGGGTATATTTTTCGACAAATCTACAAACATAGTTATTAAACACCGTATCTTTACATCTGGAGGGTCTGAACTAGATATATAGTCACCGCTACTTGTTATACTCATTCCCAGGATATGCCAACCGGATGTTGATAAGTAGTATTGGCGAGGATAGTTATTGATACACGTGAAAAAAATGACCTTTAGGGTAAGGACTAGTTCCACGAAAAGTAACTATACAGTCGATACGTGGATTTACATATCTTTCCATCACAAAACCGACGTTTTCTAAATGGTTCTTTGCTTCCTCCACATCTGGTAGGAGTTTTTTTTTTCTGCGTTTAAAGTAACCATTTGACTGTCGACGTAACCATTAGTAGCCACGTTTTGTTACGCGGTTGTAGGGAGCGTAAATTTGATTCATCTATTTTTTTCATCCAGTACCCCATCCTCGTCCTCGTTCAACACCGTTTGATGTTTGTCAATTTCGTAGGCATTTCTAATAACCTCGAAGAAATAGTCTCTATTAACAGCTTCCGTAGGGCTTTTGGGGCTCGCCAGGTTACTGATTCGTTTATTTTTTGCGTCGAATATGTCGCGAGAGTCCATGATCAAGGCATTGCCAAGCTTGGTTTCTAATCCGTTTATACCAAGAAGCTTCGCGTCGACGTATTCTTTATTCACCGCATCTTTAGATTGCGCGGAAGATGCCGGATCCTTGATTCGTCTATCTTTTGCATCGAGTTGAGCACTTTCCTCCAACGTAGTTTTTAAATTTTTTACATCTATCAATTGAGAATAAGTCACCGCATCTTCAGGATCTATACAAGCAACTAGATTAGTTAAGCGATTCATTTGCATGTCCGATACAGTTTTTGAATCGACGTAATCCTTAGACGCTGCATCCTTAGATTGTGAGGGAGTTTCAAGATCTTTAATACGTTTCTTTTTAGCGTTAAATTGTCCATCCGCATCTTTCTTCAATCCTACGTCAGCTTTAAATTTTTTTACGTCGTTTTCTAATCCGGTAGGTTGAGAATAAATTACGACAACTTCGGGTTCTGTAGCAGCTCCAACTATAGTCAGTCGCTTATTCTGCATATCGTAATCATGGTTCAGGTCTAATATAAATCCTATACCCGGAACCCCTTTCACATCTCTTTGCGTTCGTTTCAAAGATTGTCTAAATTTATTAACCAGCATTTTGACGATTCTTTCTTTATTCTACCTGGTACGGAAATCTTTCGAGTCTGTTGCAATCAAATTCTCTAGAAGTTAAGACGGAAAATGCGACGAATTTAAAAAAAATGGAGTAAAGTACGTTTTATCTCCTAACGTAGAATTCGAGGATTTAAAAGGAATAGGTTCTCCCATTTTGAACAAAGATTCCAGGTGTAAGGAATGGATTTCTCCGTCGACCCCCGAATCTCAAACCGCGATGAAAAATCTTAAATGATACATCTGCAAAAAATTAGAAATTGAAACCGACGAGCAGAAACCTGTTTCTCTGATGATGTTCAGCTACCCAAAATACTCGCATCCAGCTTCCACCTGCTTCCCATTTTGTCAAAAGGCAGACGGTGAGTCGGATAAGCCAGTATGTCTCAGAACGTGGGTGTACAACAACATACACAAAACTAAAGGAAAACTTAACAAAAACGTTATAGAAAAACCGTGGTTTAACTTGGCTCCGTGCGGAAGTATGTCCTTGTCGGAAGTTAGTGGTAAAATTAACTCCGTGTACATCAGCAACGACGCTCCCAGAACCGTAAAACTTTGGTGTAACGTAGATTACGGAGTCGTCGAATCTAATACATTCAACGAAAAGTTTTCAGATAAAGACTTTATGAGTTAATTTCTGAATAAGAAAAAATGATGGATATTCAAAATTACGATTTCTTCGTGCCGATCAAGAAACCCAAAAATCACCCATTTCTACCTTCAAACATCAGATGCCTGATTATAGGACCAGCAAACTGCGGGAAGACGAACTTACTGCTTAATTTTATCTGTAACGAAGGATGGTTGGATTACGACAGATTATACGTGTACAGCAAACCTCTGTGTCAAGCGAAATACAGCGCTTTACAGTCTAAATTTTCCGAAATTGAGGGAACCGTAGAACGGGAGATAGCGAGTTTTCACGACTCTCAAAACGATTTAATTCCTCCCGAGGAGTTGGACACCAAGTTTCGTAATCTCGTGGTTTTTGACGAGGTTCTTTTAGACAAACAAAAAAACATAGAACGTTACTTCGCTCAAGGCCGTCATTCTAACGCCGAAGTTTTTTTTATTGCAGTCAGTCTTACACCAGAATTCCTAAACAAGTGGTTAGAGATACGCCAATTTATTAATCGTATTTCCCGTGGACGATTTAAACCTGAAACATTTTTACGAAAATCACGTCGGTCCTGACATGGATTTTCCGGAGTTTAAAACGTTGTGTAGAACGTGTTGGGATGATCCGTACGGGTTATTATCGATTGACAAAACGTTAACCGAGGGACGTTATAAACGTACATTTTCGTTTGATGATAAAAACAAAAGAAAGAAAAAAAGATAACATGGAAAAGAAACGTGAAATAGTAAATCTCAAAAAACGTTTGGACGAACGAGATCAAGAAGAATCTTTATAAGCATTTTTTAAACCCGTCGTTAGTACTTTGAAACCTACCATTGTTAATCCACCACCTGTAGCGAATCCTGTGAAAGCGATTGCCGGTTATCCAACAAGAAAACGACTAAAACGTATACGAATTATTACTCCCATAAAAAAACGTATAAATCCGAGGATGAAGATGATGAAGAGTGGGAAACCACGGTGAACGATACGGAGAAGTTTGAATAGCCGAAACCTTCCGTTGGGCATTCAACTCCGATAGCGCAAGATCCCAATTTTTCCGAATACTCGACTCCCGCTCCAGCTACACGAACCGAATACGCATCTATCAGTACGGGTTTGAAAGTCACCCCCACACTTTCAGCAATACAAAACAGACGTGTGTCGACGCCTCCAGAACTTCCAAATTTCCCAACTCTCAGATCTTTGGATAGTCTGTTACCTGGCCAAGTCATAGGCCAAACTGCAAAATATTTCCTGACGAAATTTTTCCAAAATCCCAAAGAGACCGATTCAGTCTTCGGACTGCAATACGACATGAAAACTGGAAAAAGGAGCATCGCTAATAAACCTGTAAAAATATTCGAGAACGACGTAGTGATCGGTGGTAATCAGTACGTGGGAAGACGAGGACTTTGGAATTTGCTGGTTTTTAAGGATTTGAAGAGTCGTCATACGCTCCTGAAGTCAAGGCGAGTTACGTTTCTCTTTTAAAAAACATGCATGCTATCTACCAAAACAACGATCCGGGCACTCGAAAACCTAAGTCGAATCGTAGTGCCAAGTACGCATCGATAATCGGTCCTATCTGGGAGGATACGAAAACGAAGAAAAAGGGAACTGGTATGGTAAAAAAAACCGGGAGCAGGGTAGGTTACAGGTACTACGACGATCCTAACGATCTGGTCGAAAGACAGAGGCTTTTGTACGGGTCAACCCAAGCAGGTCACGAAGGTCACACGAACGAAATGATAGAAATTTATCGGAATTTGAACAACGACGGGTCATCACCGCTCGAGAAAAAACGAACGCTTATCAGAATTTAGGTTTACGATAAAAAAAATTTTATAATAAAAAAAAGAGGCTAAGATGAAGTATTGCGTCAAATGTAAACGGTCCACACCTAACCGGTCCGAACCTCCTACTATTATTACATCGAAAAATAACAGAAGCATGGAAGTCTACTTTTGCGACGTGTGCGGAACGAAACGAGCTTCCTTCATCAAGTCTGGGAAAGGAATCGTAAATAAAATCATAGACCATTTACCAGTAGAAGTACATTTACCCGGATATCAATATTGCGGACCAGGAACAAAACTAAATCAGAGATTAGCTAGAGGGGATCCTGGAATAAATAAACTGGATGAGGCGTATAAAGAACATGACATTGCCTACTCAAAAAGCTCAAATTTAAACGAACGCCGATGAAATTCTTATATCTAAAGCTCGGAAAGTACGTAAGGATCCTTCAACCTCTTGGAGAGAAAAATTAGCCGCTGCGATTGTTAAAAAAATCATGGGGACGAAACTCAAGTTCGGAATGGGAGGGAAAAAAACGAAATGGATCAACTCGTAAACGAACTCCACAAACCGACACGGAAACATTTTCAGAGGCGGAAAGTGATTGTGCAGAGTCTGAATGATCTATGGCAAGCGAACTTGGTGGAAATGATACCTTACTCTAACGTTAATAAAGGGTTTAACTACCAACTGACTTGCATTAACGTCATGTCCAAGTTTTCTTGGGCCATTCCCCTTAAATCCAAATCCGGTGTAGTCATTACGGAAGCCTTTAAAAAGATAATCAAAGGAACGACACCCCCTAAAAATTTACAAGTTGATTTAGGTAGTGAATTCTACAATAAAAACTTTAAAGCGTTCCTTAAGCGTCACAACATCAACCTGTACTCTACCCACTCTAAGAAGAAAGCGAGCGTTGTAGAACGTTTCAACGGAATGTGGAAAACTCGCACGTGGAAACAATTCACCAAGCAGGGGAACTACCAATGGATACACATCATTGATGAGTTAGTTTCACGGTACAATGACACGGTTCACTTTACAACTAAATTAAAACCGAGGGAAGTAACCAGACTTCACGAATCGTCACTGAAAATTAAACCGAAACAATCATTGAAAAAACCCAAATTTGTCGTAGGAAATAAAGTGAGAATTTCTAAAGTTAAGAAAATTTTTGATAAAAGGTATTTGCAAAATTTTACTAACGAAGTTTTCACGATCCGTAAAGTACAAAAAAACCGAACCTGTTACTTATCTATTAAAAGACGAATTGAACGAACCGGTGCTCGGAGGTTTCTACGAACAAGAAATTCAAAAAACTTTCGTTCCCGATTTATTTTTAGTGGAGAAAGAAAGGTACAGATGGAAAAATGCTCTACTTCGTTAAGTGGAAGGGATATGATTCAAAATTTAATAGCTGGACTGATAACATTAGCAGTTTATCTTTTTAAATAATTTCTACTTGATTTTTAAGTACAGGGTGTTTAAAAAAAAACGCTACACGCCGAATTCGAATTTTTCTAAGTCCAACAACCATTACCCGTCACTATAACCCTTATCCCTGACCTCAGTACAGAAATCAAGAAAGTTATTCCTGATCTCAGGAAAGAAAGCTTTTATTTGCATTTCAAATAAGAACCAAAAAGTAACAAACGCATGTGACAGCCCTGGTTAGTGGGGGGGGGACCAAAACAAACAATAAACTTCCATAATTAGATTTCAAGTAAAAAGAGAAAAAAAACTTTAATTGGCCATCAAGCAAAATAGCTAAAATAATGGCTTTCACAGTATTTGGATTCAAAATAAAAACGGAAAAAGAAAAAAGGCACGTGGCCACCCTGGTTGGTGGTGGTGGTGGGGAGGGGGGGGCACCAGAACAAACAATACAAGCCCATAATTAGATTTCAAGTAAAAAAAATAAAAACATTTATTTGGCCATCAAGCAGAATAGCTAAAATAATAGCTTTTACGGTATTTGGATTCCAAATAAAAACGCAAAAGAAAAAAACGCATGTAGCAACCCTGAATGATTGGGGAAAGCCACTTGTACGGCGGCAGTACAACGTAGTTTCTGCATATTTTACAGTGATGACAACCCACACGTCACTATGGCGGCATTCACGCCGTCACTGGCATCAATGTTTGGGGAGGTATAGGGGGGTCATTGAACCATTCTTCCTTAATAAAACAATCAACGGTGCAGTGTACCGTCAGTTGCTAGAACATAGGATTCTGCCAGTTGTACGGGAAAAGTGTCCTGCATATATTATTTTCCATCAAGATGGTGCATCACCGCACTATGCAACACAGGTGCGAGACCTTCTTGATGACCAATTTCCCAACAGCTGGTGGTAGAGAAGTGAGAGGGAATGGCCCGCGCATTCGTGCGATCTGATACCTATGGACTTTAGTGTGTGGGGAATACTACGGGATTTGGTGTACATTCAACCAGCCCAGGATATTGCAACACTGCAGGTTCTCATTGCTGCTGCATTTGAGACATTCACTCCTGACTTATGCAGGAGAATATGCTTAGGTGTGGAAAGCAGATGTGGTGAGTGTATCGTTGCTGGAGGAAGGCAGTTCGAACGAGTCGCGGACAATTCGTCACCAGACAATTCGTCCCAAAAAGTTCGTCCCCGGACATTTCGTCCCAAAGTTCGTCCCTGGTCAATTCGTCCCACATTTTTTTTTTTATAATTTTCTCGACCAAGCAGAAGTTACAAACCAAGAACCATAAATAATAAAAAAATTCCTTAAATTTTTCTGAAGGCTGTTTAACCTAAAAGCCGACCAACGACTGGCAAATATCAAACTTCAAAGTTCGCGTTTAGAATTGGTGGCACCCTCCAGATGCAATCTGTGAACTAAAAATGGTGCTCATAAAGTGTCAATATAAATAGGTTCTACCAGGAGTGACATAAAAGACGTGCCACGGAGGGCTCGATGAAGTGTCCATGATAACATTACCGCATGTTCCATCTCTCCCCATGTGGCCAGTTATTGATCGACTGATCATAGCTGTAGTTTCTGGGATATCTCACGTTCAATATACGCTGCATAGGTTTTAACCCAATAGGTGCCAAAAGTACCACTCGTGCTACTATTCCGTCAGGCATGCGTGCAACAAAGTGCTCGTGCAACAGCGTTCTACAAGCGTAACGCGGTGAAGCAGATGGCTACTTCAATCCGAGGCCGACTGGGGTGAAATAACGTGTTTTGCCTCCTGACTTCACGACAGTTCATGATTGTTCCAGAAAGCTGACACCTTATAATACCACGTCCTACGAACGTTTATGCATTTATTAACTCCTGGTTCTACTGACCTAAATTCACCCAAAGAATCTATCCACTCATGCTGTTACACGAGGACTGCTTAAAACAACAGAAAAAAACAAATTGCACACCCGAATGAATACCTAATAACATGTGGGCCATAATTAAAAGGACATACTGTCTCACTATATTCGAGCATCCTGCACGAAATAACGTTTGGAACATTTACACAGGAAACTATTTCTGACGAGGGGAAACGTAGGAAAATGAATGCCTTTGCAACATTTAGATGCATCTGAAGTAATGTTGCAAAGCCGAGCCACACAGAAAATCCAACTGGAAAGAATGTACCTTTAACTTCTACGAAAATAAAAGTATAAGAGGCACATATCTAAATTATTATAAAAAAATAGAGGACGAATTGTCCGGGGACAAAATTTAGGACGAATTATCCAGGGACAAAATATTCGGTGGCGAACCTTTTGGGACGAATTGTCCGGGGACAAAATGTCCGTGGACGAATTGTCCTGTTACCAGTTCAAACACATTCGTTCGCGATTCAATCACCTGGAACATCTTTCTTTGTCTCTAAACCTTAATGATGGACTGAATTTACATTATAACTGGTTTGAAACAAAATGTCAAACGTCAGCCTTCTAGAGATTAGCTTAATCTGGTCCGGCAATAATGAGACGAGGGACCGTGGCAAAGCCCCCCCCCCCCCCCAGGGTTCCACATGCGCGTTTTCTTTTGCTTTATTATTATTTGAAATCTAGGAATACCTCACAGAACTGAATATGTCGATCAGAATCATCTTCGTGTTTAAGGCATGAATACTTTCCTTTTGCGAATTGTTATTTGAAATCTAAATACTGTAAATGCATTTCTTTTAGCTATTTTATTTGAAGGCCAAATAAATGCTTTCTTGTCGCTTTCTATTTGAAACTAAAAAGTAAATGCATATTTTTTTTCTTTTTACTTGAAAGCTAATTATGGGTTTTTATTGTTTGTTTTGTTT
>JAHWFP010086490.1:55735-72050 GCA_023313725.1 Lithobius niger
ACCAGGGTTGTCCAATGCTTTTGTTACCTTTTGCGTTCTTATTTGAAAAGCAAATAAAAGCTTTCTTTCCTGAGGTCAGGAATAACTTTCTTGATTTCTTTACTGAGGTCAGGGTTAAGGGTCATAGTGACGAGGAATGGTTGTTGGACTTAGACAAATTCGACGTGTGGAAAACTAGCGGTAGTTTTAATAGATGGATGGAGTGAGTTATCCTTTGTGATGAAGCATAACATTCAAAAGTTGAATTTGCCAACAGATGAACTAAAAAAGCTCACTTTCCATTCCTTTGGAGGCAATCCAAAAAACGCAAGTAACCAACCAACTCCACTAGCTTTGCACGGTAGCAGTGGTGCTGTGTTAGCAATCGATGCTTTGCAAGTAAAGGAAATATGCAGTGGAGTGACACTATGGGAAAGTAGCTGCATCTAGAACTCTTTTAAAGGTGTATGGTTTCATTCATGGTTACAGGGGCGTAGGAAGTATCTATATCTGTGGATGTAGTGGTCGGGGCAGACTGGTACTGGAGGATTATGACCGGTCACATGAAAAGCCCGTCCTCATTTTTGATGGCTTCAGAAAGTATTTTCGGTTAGGTGATGTTGAAAAGTGTTTTAAAACGTAAATATGGTTTCCATGTTAGTTCTTAGTGAGCAATCCACAATAAAAGCACTTGATTTCCAACAATCAACACTTGTGGATTTGTTCAACACCATTGCTATGCGAGTTACAGTAAAGTAACCGCAATTAATCCTAGAAGCTGATGTTTTGAAACCATCAATTAGCTGCGACGTTTTCAAGAGAAACAGCTACTTTGCAATACTGTAGAAAACTATGGTCGTCTGTAACAAACACAAGTCGTTATCTGCTATCGAGAGTTTAAGTTTAACAATCAGGCAATAATGTGATAAGTCACACAGCTACCAAAGGCAGTATTTCAAATGTGAATCCTGCAACCAAGGTTTATGAAGACTCACCGTCGAAATCTAATAACAATTTGACTGTTAAAAAACATTCTGAGGAGTTGGTGTTTTTCATGAAATCACGTTCAAAAGTGTGTAGGCCACTTGAAACCTGCACTGTCAATGAACATTCTGCCACTACAGGTAGTTAAGATTTTTTCTAGTTCACCTTCAAACAAGGACAAACAAGCATTCTCCACCTGGAAGAAGAAGAAGAAACACAAATCAAACGAATTTATTTCTAGCCTAAGTTTGTTCCACATTATGTTTGACGAAAACTGATTGTATGATGCCACGTTTCCTTGCACCACAAGGTCAAAAAGATGTGGATAGCACACTTACAGATTGTACACGGTTACTGTTAGAGTCTACGAGTGGGATATTTACGTGTTTTTCGTACTTGTAGTGGAAGAAACGTAGCGCCATACAATCAGTTTCCTGCAAACATAATGCAGAACAACTATAGTCAGGAACATCGTTTTAAATTGTGATGTTTTAAGCAAAGAAAATACTGATCGTTCAGCAGAAGTTGTTAACAATGGGCACTTTCATAAAGTCAGCGAACAACTCAACGTTGGAGCCCCACCTTCTCAAAGTACATCGTAACTGGGGCTTCAGCGCTGATTTGTTCGATGAGTTTATGAAAGTGCCCATTAGCAACTTTAGCAACAAAACTCGAGGGTTTAAGTATGGAATTTCTCAAATGTGTTGGTGAATTATAACGCAGCAAGAACACTGTGGAAGCACAGAAATTTTCAGAAAGCAAGCAACGTTGAAATGGGTTCAAAGCCAAGAAATTATAGCAAAAAAAAATCGAATTTAAAGGGTTTTTGTTTCAAGCATGTACAAGTTTTAAACTCAAGCAAGGCTAAACGTCTTCAAACAATAGCAAGTAGTCTCATTGGAATTCTGTTTTATTGCAAGGTACAGATTTTCTGCAACAATTATATTGTCAAGACGATTCTGAAACAATGGAAATATATTTAAGAATGATTTCAAAATTTCGTGGTCCAGAAAATAGGAAGAAATGGACTGAGGATTCTTCAACATTTCTATTCAGCTCGTCAAGCTTTCGGGTTGGGAGAAACTTTAAAACAAGTGGCAGGAAGATTTTTTGAAGAATTATTCAACGATTTTAACTTAGAGAATGGTATCGTTACACTGTGCGCTTGTTTGCTGCTAAGTCTTTAGAAAGTGGTATGTCTCTTCAGGCAAACATGAATACTCACTCGCACTCATAAGAAACATACAGTTATAGGCACACATTATAAGGTTAGAATAGCTTGCATAGTCACACAGCTACATTGAAGCACACTTTAGTTAGTTGCTTATTTTAATTTTTAAAACTCACTCAAAGATCTTCGGTTCTGGGCAGTACCTAATTATGTAGTAGAAGAAGGGTGGCCCAGTCAAATTTTCGTCCTCTCCGGTAGAGTGTGTTGGCCACACCCTGTGTTGTACCCGTGAATGCCTTAGGCTGGTGATGGGCTATGTGCTACAATCAGGTGCTGGCAGTGGGTTTCACCGTTTTAGAGAATAAGATAGTGTCATTTCCAGACCGGTGAACCCTTGGCAGGGATGATTTCCAAGCACTTTCTCTCTTCGAGGTTGAGTAACAACAAGTCCAAGCATAGAACTTAATAATGAGGATGGAAGCTTTATTAGCTAGATTCAAAGGGACTTCGAATGTAGCTGGAATGGAAGATTTATTTTCAATATGTTTTTTTTTTGCCTGCTTTGCATGTATGTTTCAAGGTGGTTTATATAAAAGCAAGTTTGAAGTTTTCTAAGAGTTCGTTCAAGTCACCTTTTGATCAAAGCAAGTCTGAATAGTGTCAAAATTCGCAAGAGAAAAGAAATTAACTGCAGGCAGTGGAGCGTGCTGCAAGTCTTCGGTAAAAGTTGAAGCCACTATTTTGACGGTTGATATTACCATTTTCTGGATATGATTCGGTTGAGCTTATTGGTTGGCTCCTTTGAATGATGATCCCGCTCATTGTTGTTTTTGCGTCCACTTTTCGTTGGCACATGCTCATTGCGTGTTGTGATGTTGTTTTAGTGAAAAGTAAAATAATTCGGAATCAGCAGTCATGCTGTGCACATCTCAGGATTCTTCTTTATGACATAACACCAAAATGCTATTTTGTTCTTATACCTCCGATTTGGCCCTATCTTGTAATTTGACCAAATGTGCTATGGAACCCCGCATTTGCTTAACACTGCTATTTTATGGTGTGAATCAGGGTATTATATGCTCTTCTGTCTTAAATCGCTTTAAAGGGCAATTACATCCATTTTGACATGCATGGTTGACTTTTGGATCACTTACACAATAACTAAACACAATTGTGTCAAATGCCTTCTGTAGGTAAATAAGCACTTCTCCCACGTATTTTCTTTGGTTTAATGCTGTTGTTATTAAGTCATTTACTTCTATTAAAAGATTTGTTGTGCTTTTATTTTTTGTGTATCCAAATTGTACTTTTTTGGTACATTATATTTTTCAAAAAAGTTGCGTATTCTCTTTGCAAAAAATTTTTCCAAAATTTTAGTAATAATGGACAGTAATGAGATCGGTCTGTAATTATTTAAATCTTGTTTATCGCCTTTTTATCTTGTTTATCTTGTTTATCGCCTTTTTTGTAAACTGATTATCTGTATTTTTTATTTTTCCGGCCAAATTTCTTTATCTGACACAGCATTTATTAATTCACATATTGCCATAGATGTATTTTCTTTAGTGTTTTTAATATGACTTGTATGGATTTTGTCAAATTACTACTGCTGTTTTGTTGTTTAGTCCCGTAATTATATTTAATATTTCTACTCTGTTAACCTCATCAATCACCATTGATTTTACATTATTTTCTTTTGCTTACATTTCTGTTTTAATTTTCTTGAAAAGGCTTCTTTTTTATACTCTTTATTTCCAACTTTCATCTTTCATTTTCAAATGTTTAACTTGGTTTTCAAAATTTTCATTGAATTCATTTGTGATGTCTATGGTTTTTTTTGGTTTTTAAATGTTCCTTTCATTTCTTCACAATGTTCATCTTTTTTTTCTCCCCTGTTATTTCATTTATTACATCCCATACTGTATTCATCTTTTTATTAGGGTTATTTAGTTTAACTGTGTAATAATTATTTTTACATTCCTTTATCAGTTTACTTACATTCATTTTTTTCTCTTGTAAATTTTTCTAGTAGTTCATTATTTGCTTCTTTTTTATTATTAAGTTTTTTTAACATGTTCCATAATTTATTTTTATATTCTATTTTTTGCAAAAGTTCTTCTGTTATCCATTCTTTTCTTTTATTTAGTTTGTGTAAGTTATAGCTTGTCGTTATTTCTGTTTTTTTTTTTCATATATTTTATTAATTCAGTCAATAATTTCTTTAGAGATTTCCTCAGGTTCTTGTTTATCATTTAACATTTCCCAGTTTATTTGGTTTAGTTCATGTAAGATTTTGTTATCATTATACTTCCAGTTTTTTTCCTCCTGGTTGCTATTTTTATTATGGTTTATTTTTTATTTTTCTTTGTTCCAAATCCATGTCATGGTTAAATAATGATCCGCTATTTTTTCAGTAAGTGTTCCTCCTTTAGCTTCTCCATTCTTATGCCGTATATATACATGATCTATACATGATTGTTGTAATTTATTTATCCCATTTTTTGTAACAATTTCTTCTCTTGTAGGAGAGTTGATTTTACATTGATATTCTAGAGCTGCTAGAGTGTTTTCATATTGCTCGATCGCTAATTGATCATAGTTATCTTCATTTTCCTTCTTTTTTTCTTATATATCAATATTAATATCTCCCACGATCATTTGATATTCCCTATTAGTTTTGTTGCTGTTGATAATATTTTTTAATGTTTAATGAATATTTTTTTATTATTCACTGGTCTTCTATAAACAGCTATAATTTGAAGTTTAGGTAAGTTGTTCTCTTTATTTATAATTTCAACCACATTATTATCTTCAATTTTTAATTCTAAACAGTCAACATCTAAGTTTTCCTTTGTGAAAATCATTAATCCATCACCTCTATTTGTAGATTCTCTAGTTATTGTATAATTTCTATAAATGGTTAGCTTATATACACCCCTCATCTTTCTTAATATTAATTTCTGTTAATACTATTACATCCCATTCAACCTTCATTTCAGCTAAATATTGAACAAAAATGTCCCAATTTTCCCGTAAACTTCTTATGTTAATGTGTATGATTTTCACATTTTCACTATTTCCGATTTCACTCTTCAGTGTTCCTTCAATGTCTTCCTTCTTCCGATAGATATGGTTTATGATTCTGTTACACTGTTATTTTCAAAAGGTCATCTTCTTCATGAATTATGTTGACTTGTTGTGTGTCTCCATCTTTCCGTATCGTTATTTTGCCATTCCTAAACCATACATATTTGAAATTATGTTGATTTGCAAAGTTTCTTGTTTTCCAAAATAGCGATGTTGTATATGGTGTCATGTTTTCATTCAGGTAGATTCTCTTTCTATTTCCGTTGTTGTACGTGTTATCGTTGGTGACTATTCGTTTTCTTTGTTCTAGCCATTTATCTCTGTTATTTCCATGTTTAAATTGTACTATTATGACACTTGCTTTGTTCGTGTCTTTGTTTGGAATTCTGTGGGCTGCTTCTATATCCTCATCATTATGTGATATATTGAAATTTCTTGCCAGATTTTGTATAGTATGCATGATGTTTTCATTTTCTGGCCAGTCCAATTGGCCAATTTCTACATTTCTGTTTCTTTCATATTGTTCCTTATCTTTGGATTCACGGAACATTTTATTCATTTTCACTTCTAGCACTTTGTTTTTTCATCTGTATTTTCCATCTCTTGTACTCTAATCTCCAGTTCCTGTATTTGTTTTTTTCATGTCTGTGTTTTCTTTTTTAAGATCTTCTGTTTCGTTTGTCACATATTCTATAGATTTTATCACCTCTTCAATTTTAATGTTTTGTTGATCATATTTCAATAGGAGTAAGTCCATTTTTTCTTCCATTCTGATTCTATATTGTTTCATTTCTTTTTCAGTGTCATTGTTTTCTTCTTCTCCTTTTTTGTTACCCTCATTTTGTTCACCAACATTTTTTCACCAACATTTTGTTCTGTTGTTCCGGGTTCATTTTGGTCCAGTGTTTCAGATTTTTTTCTTTGATTTCTGCATTTTTGTTTACATTTCCATTCTAACTTTTTCACTTCAGTCATTGTTTTCCATGTGTTTTGTTTTAAGCTAGCACATTTGTAGCATAATTTTGATGTACAATGTCCACACATCACCCAGTCACCTTGATTTCCCAATTTACTTCACAATCCTGGCATCTAGACATTTTTTCCTTTTTTGTTATTGCTTGGGAAGCAATTTTAGTGATAAAGTTTCATTTTGGTTTAATAGTTCCATTCCGGTTCACTTAGTATTATTCCGGGTTAACACTTTCAAACTACAGCACTAACTTTTTTTGGTTTTTTGAACGCAAATCAAGCACACTACGTTTTTTTACAGGATCTTATTTTCTGTTACACCACCTGTCGTTTTGCCTCATTTTTTTCTTCATATTGCACATTCTTCCACTCAGTGTGTGTTTACCAAATTTTGTCTGTGTCTTCTCTGGTCCTTTATCTTGCCAAATATCTATATTTACCTTCTCAAAAGCTACTTATTCCTTCTCAGAACATGTAATCCGTTTAGCTGTCTCCAGTCAGCAGCCACACGACCGCTATCCCATAATAATAATGACATAATAATAATAATACGTTTTCTTCAGTTTTACAATATTAATGTACAAGTGGCACGGAGTCTTCCGACTTGTTTGTGCAAGCCTTTATACAGTTTCAATGAAATATTTATATACAATTTACAATCAAACTAAACCTAAATACATTAACTAATCCTAGCGACACATTATACGTTATATTATATTATTAATGTAATATTAATGATATTTTATCAAAAATCGTATTAAATATTATGCAACAACAAAGTTTCATTCTGTATTTTATGTTATTTTGATTCAATTTTTTATTTCTTTTTCCGTTTAGCTAAAACTTTTTTTTAAATTTCTTAGTTAAGCTAGTGTTTTTTTGTGTGTTAATGTGGTACCATATATCTAATACCCCTTTTGCCATATATCTCATCCTCCTTTTTCTCTACTGGAGTTCAATAAGCCAGTTGTTGTCTGCTTTCACAGATCTTTTAAATTTCCATTGTATATTCTACTTTGAAATAATTTTTCTGTATAATCTCATACCTGTTTGTTTGCTCAATATTCAGAATGTTAAAAAATTTGTAGAATTCTTTACTGTTTTTTTTTATGTTTGCATATTTAAAAAGTACTTATAGGTATATTAGTCACTTTTTGTAGTGAAGAACCATAGGTTTTGTAGTTAATCCACAAATTGAAAATCTATATTTAATATTAGAGAAGATTAGGCTAAAGCTTCAAAAACCATTTTCTTATTATTATCATTTAATGTATCTTTAATTTTATAAAGGATTGGTATTATTCTTCTTATGTTTTGGTTTAATTTTTCCATGTGGTTATACAATTTTCTGCTAGTATCTAATTCTAACTCCAAATATTTAATATTATGTATTTTGCTAATTTTGCTGCAGGTACAATTTAAGTTTTAAACAACAATATTAACAATAATGATAATAATATTTATAATAATATTAATAATAACAATTATATTTTTTACTAATAAGACGAGGTAATATGTGAGATATGAACGTCAGACTTCTAATGATTCCAAACCTCCAATTCTTACAACTTTTCGAATCAACAGGCCAATGCTGGTAATGTTTTGTGATGATCGGTAAATTGCTGGTTGAAATGCACTTACCAGGTAGCAGTACTGCGGTCTCGAACTATACTTGAAAAAAAAACTGGCTTGAGGAAATCCTAGAACAAATTCTCTAAACGAAGCGTGTAAGGAACACAGTATTGCTTATTCACAAAACTTTAATGTAAATCAAAGTCACGAAGATAAATCACTAGCTTCCAAAGCTGAAAAGATAAAGGACTAATTTTTCCTATCTCGTGGAGGGAGAAATTGTCCACTTCCATCGTTAAAATATTATGAACACAAAAATAAAACTTGAAATGGAACGTAAAAAAAAAAGGATCAACACATAAACGAACTTTACAAACAAATGCGGATGAATTTTCTGAGACACAAAGTAATAGTCCTCAGCTTGAATGACTTATGGCATGGGATCCCATAAAAAAATAACGGTTTATAATAATAATAGTAATAAGCTTTATAAAAATTGTACAATGTCTGTTAAAGTACAAACGGCACGAAGTCTTCCGACTTTTTTGTGAAAGCATTTATGTACAGTTTGAATTACTTAAATATATACAATTTACAGTTAACTAAGCCTAAATACATTAACTAATCATAGCTACACAATATACAATTATAAATAAAATTAGTTATGGTATATTAATGATATTTTGTAAAAAATATATTAAATGTTATATAGCACCAAAGTTTTATTTTATGTTGTTTTAATCCAGTTTTTAACTTCTTTTTCCATTTGTTTAAAGTTTTTTAAATTTCTTAGTTGTGCTGACGGTACCATATACATTCTCCCCTTTTTGCCATAAGAATTTCTCCACTGGGGTTTAATGAGCCAATCATTATCACCTCTCACAGACCTATTGTTTCCCTTTTTATTTTCTGTTTTGAAATAATTTTTTTATAACCACGTACCTATGTGTTTGCTCAATATTCATAATGTTTACAAATTTGTAGATTTCTTTATTGCTTTCTATTTTGTCAGATTTAAATAATACTTCTATAGCTTTATTAGTTACTTTTTGAAATTGAATCACATAGATTTTGTGGTTAATCCATAAAGTGAAATTCCATATTTAATATTAGACATGATTAATGCTTCAAAAACCATTTTTTTATTATTATCATTTAATGTATCTTTAATTTTATACAGGTTGGTATTATTCTTCTGATATTTTGGTTTAACTTTTCCATGTGATTATAAAATTTCCAGCTAGATTCTACTTCTAGTCCCAAATATTTAATACTATATATTTTATTAATTTTGCTGCAAGTACATTTTAAGTTTTCAGTTACACAAGTATCTTTACATATAATTATATCTCTCTTTGATTCATGCATGTATGAGGTTTACATTGGGAGATAACAAGTTTTGTCTTTATTTAAAATTAAATCATTTTGCTGTAAGTAAATTCTCAATTTATTAAAGTTCTCTTGCAGGTGTTTTATCATTTTCGTAGTATTGTTGTGTATGCCAAACAAAATAAAGGATTTAAAGGGCTATATCTCCCAGTGCCATTTTTCTCGATCCTCCACGTCAAGTACAGCCCCAAAGGTCTATGTCCTTACCGTTAGTCTTTACCAAGCTAAAAATCATTTTTTTTTAATGTGGCGTCTAGGAGATTTTCTGTTGAATATAATGGAACTTTATTTACAAACGACCTGCAAGTATATGATGCATTGCGCGTTTACAATAACCATGACGTTTCATCTCTGTGTGTGCATGCACTAATTTGCTAATAATTACCGTGAGATAAAAAATTTAAAAGCATAATGCGGTAAAAATTAAAATTAATTATTTCAATAGATCGCCAAAGCAAAATTGTAAGACACTAGCCTAGAAAATTATAAATCGTGATGTTCAAATACGAGAATCAATGTCGTTTGTGACGACACGATTAATGCGTTCATGCTGGTTCATCTATTAGGCACAATGCCAAATGAGACAGTAGCTACGTTCTTCAACACAGCTACTATCTCAGATGACCTTGGTGTTCGTATTGCGCAGAAAGCAACCAGCGCAAACTGTTATAAGGAAGACAAAATGTTGTAAGGCAGGCTGGGTGTACCTTTAGTTACTAACTTGCATTAACGTCATGTCCAAGTTTGCTTGGGCTGTTCCCGTTAAATCAAAAATTGGTAGAAACGTAATCAAAGCTTTCACGAAAATACTTAACGGAGCAACTCCTCCTAGTAATTTACAAGTCGAGTTAGGTAACGAATTCTACAATAAGGATTTCAAAGCACTTGCGAAATATCATAACATCAATGCGTAATGTACATACTCGAAGAAAAAGTAAGTGTGGTCGAACGTGTTAACTGACTGCTGAAAACTGTCATGTCTACCAGACAAAGTAATTTCAAGTGACTACACATCATCATTGGCTAAGTTTCACAGTACATTAACAGAGTTCATTCTACCATTAAGATGATACCGTCTGAAGTAACTGTCTGACAGGAACCAATGTCACGACAAACTATTCCTAAAAACGGTAAAGAAACCTAGTTTAGTGCTAGAACATTCTGAATTTCTTAAGTAAAAAAAATTGATAAGGCTATTTTTAGAATTTCCACTAACAAAGTCTTCTCGATCAGTAAAGCTAAAAAAAACGGAACCAGTAAACTTATCTTTTAACTGATCATCTTGGTCAGCTTGTATACGAAGTTTCTATGAACCACAACATCAAAAGACTGATCAAAAGATTGATCAGCAAAGACGTTTGGCTGAGGAAGTAATCCGATATTCGATATAAGATTATCACCAAGGTTCTTGCTTAAAACTCATTGCTCGATGTGTTTTCTTCAGAACCATGTTGAGAGACAGACTTTAATATTGTATGTTTTTGACCTAAGGTTCATAGTTGAATTTAGATTTTGCTGTAAGGTATAGCTCCAAGTCCTCAATTGCCCTAACATTGGGGGCAGAAATCATGGATATTGTGATTTTTGTATGTATTGACACTAAAGGGAAAGTGGTGCGCAAAGTATGAAGCATCTCTGGGTATTCCAAGTCGACCTCTAAATTAACTGGAACTCTATTGTCACCGTAATTCTAGAAATCTAAATCATCTATTTCGTTTCTGGCACCCATTTGAATTCTTCTAGGCAGGTATCACGCATTACACATCTGTAGTATTAAATTCAAAAAGTATTATGGAAGAAATGGGTCATTCTGGCCTAAAGGTAGATGGTATGCAAGGCTTGTTAGTTTTAGACATCTATCAGCTACAAACAAGACACCACCTATGGCACTCTTTTCTTTGATCAGATGCATGTGTATGCCCATAAAAAACGTGAAGAAATGCGTCTCTTCTTGAGTGCAGCAGCCCAAAACAGTGACGGTGTACAAATGTAATAGGAGAGATACAATCCGTTACTCGCCACAAGAGTAATTATAAAGTTTTTGTGGCCATCCTCTAAAATTCCAAAGCCAGTCTACACATACAGATTGTGGTTATTTGCTAATTACCAATTTTCTTACTGTGTTTGTAACTTTCCAAAAGTGATTTCCTCTTTCAACAAGTAAGTAAATGCGGATTTAGGAAGTACATGTGTTCCTACAAACACATACAATCTTGTCAAGTATTTGTGAGGGAACCCACCTTTATGCATAAGTCCTTCTAATAGTTCCTCCACTTCTCTCTTGAATAGTTCTTTAATGGTATTGAAAGATTTAAGGTTCGAAGCTAAAGTTTCCACTGATGTGGTCATAAACGCGATATTGTTGATTAAGTTGAAACAGACTATTCTCAGACACAAGATTCTTTCTTTATTGCTGCACAGTCTTTAAAAGAAGTTAATGTTTTCACAACGAAATGACCATCATAATTTTCAAAATTATGCATTGCCTCTGCCATGCTCTTGTTCAGCGTGTAGGCAAAATTACATTTGCTATGTGCAGCCCTCTAAATTCTTCTTTGGGGAGTAAACTTTCCTGATTTACAGATGTGATGCTTTATAGTTGCCCTGAAGTCGAGCCACTGTTTGTATACTAAAGGTTTCATCCTTACTAATCGTCGACTCTTTTCTGTAACTCTATCAGAGAAATCCTAGAAATTTCTACACAATTTACTCCTCTATACAACTTCTTGGAAAATATCTGTCCTAAATGGTTAGAAATGACAAGAGCAAAACTGCGTGCTTCATGTTGGCGATTAACTCTGGTGTCTATATTGTAAATGTCAGATGCGTTGGCACCCGACGTAGTTACCGTCACTGTCTCCATCAGATGAGGTGTAGAAGGGCAGAGCATTGTTCGATTCCCACGGCCTTGTAGCCCCCACGGAAGGTGGACATTTTATGCAAGGTCTAAAAAGGGAACGATCTTGATGGAGAGGGGTGTTGAATGCCTAAGAGGTTCATGATTGGCCCATTTTTCTTTACTTGTGGCGGCCTTCACTACTCAAAACTATGAAGACTCAACTGCATACAAGCGGATCCTTTCTGCACAAATTTATTGGACAATGGGTCGCATGGTTAAACATTTACAGTGGTCGTTTTGGTTAGGTTCACTCCACAAGTCCAATCTCTCTGGTTTGCTCTCTACTTGATACCATTGTTCCGTGCTCCTCAAGCGTTGTTCTATTTGGTGGACTGTAGGGCCTTACGGGAAAAATCCGTCAAACAGGAACGATAAATATTACATCCCGTTTTCTTGGCTATGCACTTGTTGTTATTGCTGCGGTATTGGCTAAAGGTTATTGCTAACCTGCATAGACCAGTTCATAAGTGTCACTGCTGTAAGCCTAACATGGCAGTTTTAGGCAGCCATTTTGTAAGGCTTTTCATCCTTTGCTTGTTTTATCATCGTTGAGAGCTACGAAAAGCAAAGCGCCCACTCGGTAAGAGGGGTCAAGCGGGAAGGGGAGACAACAATGAGAAGGGTAAAATAGTAGTGACAACAGTGAGAGAATATTGTCTTGTCTGTGTTACCATTCAAACCATATTGTAGGTCTTTACAACAACATTACTTGAGGAGACATTGTTTAAGATTGGGGTTGGAGCAAGCAACAGAGTTCAACAAACAGTAATAGTGTTAAGATGCTATTAAGGTACAAATAGGCTTCGTTACAAATATTTACAGCCTTCCCTAAATTATATTGTCCTCAGCCGATGCTTTTTAGGATTTTTTTTTGCATTAATTTAGGAGGTCGTATATGACTTATTATCGTCAGTATTATCTTAGTGACAAGTTGTGTCATACTGGTTAAGTTAATCTGTTGTCTTTCTTACGGTCCGAGCAACACTTAATTGGTGGAGAGGGAGCAAAGGTGGTGGCAAGAGATAACACTGTTGGGTTTAGTAGTGTTTAATTTGGTTTGTTTTATTAGCTAGCATTTTTGCTGCATCTTTACTCGTATTTTAAAGGAATCTTTAGTGATCAGCATGATATCGTGACAGTTTCCATTGCTGGATTTAGCATTGCTTCAAAGTCAATACAGTTACATGTTTTTATTTTGTTCGTGAAATTCTTAAACCTGACAACGTTGTTACTCTAGCAAACGTTTTTTTTTTTAATGGAACTCCCACGCAACATGGTGGATGCTGGGTTTCATATTTCAAGCAATGTCTAAAGCCATGCAGACAATATCTACAAAAGAACCTCAAGTGATAGTTTGGATCATTTGATAAATTTATTAAAGTCTTTGATCGTTACGTGATGTTTATTCATTCCTCCAAGAAGCAGTAAGTCAACCTTATGTTTAACACCAATCACCGAACCCACATGATATATGCAGGGATCATCACCCTCAAATTTTAAAACGGATACAGAAATGTTATTAACCTTTTCAAATGCTCCTATGAGAGATATTGGAACTTGATCTTTATTGAACAAGCTAATATCAATCTCAGTTTCAAAGGACACGTAATGTTGGAAATACTACTCGTGTTGTAAAAAGGGCGCCGGGTGTGTACTAGCCAACACTGACCAAAGAAAACATTTATCAGCCGTGACAAACACGTTTACTAATACATCTATTTGTTTTGGGTTTATCTGAGAGTGGTAAGCAATCAACCTGATTAACGGGTCTATAAATTCCAACCCAAAGTTCGATAAATACACACTGCTTCAGAAGCCATCTGCTCCTTCTGTAGTGAACCATGCAATACTAGTTTTGAGAATCTTGTTCCTCATTTCTACCATTCTATCAGATCGTCTTGGCACCCAACTCGGATTAATTTAGAATTAAAGTAATCCTCACTGGGTTTCTATCGTTGCTTTCTTTAAGAGAGTAGAAATGTCAACTTTGAGCTTTTTGCTAACCATAAAACGTTGGCACTGCACTAATAAATTCTAGTATCACTCTCAGTACAGTTCCGATAAAACCAAAGGTTTGCAATCTATTTCTTCACTCATAAAATGTCTTCTTAACGTTAAAAAGCAGCCGTTGAAAGTTATTGGCTTAAACACAAGTGCATCTGTGAAAATGCAGTTTATAGTAATTATTAAAGATATTAACACTCAAATTAAAATTTACAGGAATATTAGAAATTGTCAATCTCGATTTCGAGGCGGGGAATGATGTGTTAAGATTTTTGTAATGCTCATTAATTTCCTTCACACGCCGTTTTATAGCACCTACACATTTGTGTCGGTTTAGAAGTAGGCCTATCAGAGTAAGTTGCCCTGTACAAATCGAATGTTAAATTATATTTCCCTTAATGACGCCAATTTTGTTCCCATATAGATTGTGCTTTTTCAAAAGTTTACAAGTATCAGAGTAAGTTGCCCCGCACAAATTAAATTTTAAATTATATTTCCCTTAATGACGCCTATTATGTTCCCATATAGATTGTGGTTTTTTCAAAAGCTTACAATAATAATAATAACAATAATAAATGTTTATTACCAAAAAAGAAAAGGTAATGGGAGCCAGAAGGGATGAGGGAATCATGCCACTAACACCGGTCCCTCAATGTTAAAGACAGGACAAAACACACATACACACACAGAAAAAAACAGTATACAGAATCAATTAAAAACATCCCATGCAACATATTGCACTTCCAGCATTTAAAAACATTTTAAGTATTTCGAGAGGTCCATTTTTTTAGCCCTCTTTTAAACATATGGAGACTTGTCGACCCCACCAGCTCAGATGACAGGCCATTCCACGGTGTCACAACACGATTAGAAAAAAAATACTTGGTGCAGTCTCTCCTTACACACTTGACAGCAAGTTTGAATGGGTGACCCCTGGTGTAAACATTTCCACGAACAGAGAAGAAAGCATCCGGATCTGCGTCAACAAGCCCGCGCAAAATTGAGAAGGTAAGGCACAGGTCTGCCTGCAGGCGTCGAAGCTCTAAGGACTCGAGGCCAAGGCATAAGAGGCGCCGTTCATATGGAACATCACGCATACCCGGTAAGTATTTTGTGAAGGTTCCCTGGACTGATTCCACCAGATTGATATCCTTTATTAGGTGGGGGGACCAGACTTGGCTGGCATACTCAACAATTGGGCGTACATAAATCTTAAATGCCAATACCAGAGTCCCCGCATTCCCAGACACGAAGCACTTTCTGATCAGATAACTGATCCTCTTTGCTTTAGACGCAACAATGCTGCAGTGGGTAGAAAATTTTAGATTATAAGTTAAGTTGACACAAAGATCTTTAATTTCATATTTACAGTCAATAATTAAATTATGCAAAGTATAAGTGGTAGTACACGATGAATTTCCAAGAGGTGAAACTTTACATTTTTGGGCATTTATGGGGAGCTGCCACCTACGTGACCATTCGTTTAAAATATCCACGGCGTACTGCATTGTACAGTGATCATCAGGAGTTGCAATAGTGCTATACAGCTTGACATCGTCAGCAAATTTTGGAAGTTTCACAATGCTGATTTTCGGGGTAAGGTCAGAAATAAAAAGAAGAAAAAGCAGTGGACCTAATACCGAGCCCTGAGGCACGCCACTGGTCACCATTAGTTCATCAGAGGTGGAGCTCCCCAGTGATACAACCTGGGATCTAAGGTTAAGGAAATCCTTAATCCACTCAAATGGTGGTCCATCAATACCCATCAATCTGAGTTTCGTAAGTAACTTAGAGTGGACAACCGAGTCAAATGCCTTAGCAAAGTCAATATACACGACATCCACCGGGACACCAAACTCGAGAGCTTTTGTCCAATCATTAACGCAGTTTAGCAGTTGCAAGGTTGTCGAGCGGCCTGGAAGAAACCCAAATTGGTCATTCGGAATTAGTTCATGAGAAACTAAATATTTCATAATTTCATCCTTTATGATTCGCTCTAAAATCCTGCAAGGTACACATGTCAAAGAAATGGGTCGATAGTTTGCTGGATCAGTTGCATTGCCGGCTTTATAGATAGGGACCACCTTAGCCGTTTTCCAAATCTTGGGTAATTTTCCTAATGTTAATGACGATTTAAAAATTAAATGTAAAGGTTTGCACAAGGCTGGAGCCAGCTGTTTATAAAAGTTGCTGGAGAAGCCATCAGGACAAATTGCCGAGCTATTTTTAAGATTCATTAAGCGGGTTTCAATACTGGCCTG
>JAHWFP010086490.1:77050-89089 GCA_023313725.1 Lithobius niger
TGAATGGTCAGCTTTTGCTGAGGCTGCTGTATTTCAGCGTGCGGTTGAGGACTTTTCTGATGTGGATGAACTTTCCACTCATTTCACTGATGTGGTCCTTGCTGCTGCTCATGCTACTATCCCGCGTACGTCCACACAGCCGCGGCGGGTTACTGTTCCGTGGTGGACGCCTGCTTGCGGGCAGGCCATTCAGGCCTGCTGGTGAGCGTTGCGTGCATTCACGGTCAGCCCGACTACTGGCAACTTTGTAGCGTTTAAGCGCTGTCGTGCCCGTGCCAGGTATGTCATCCGTGAGGCTAGACGTGCTTCGTGGGCAGCTTATGTTTCGTCGATCACGCGCTCCACGCCTTCTCAGCAGGTGTGGCGGAAGGTGCGCCAGATTTCGGGGAGGAGCGTGCCTTCCCCGGTTTCACAGCTGAAGGTGGCGAATACCGTGATCTCTTCTGTGCCAGATATCCCCAATTGTCTTGCGTCTGTATTTGCGCGGGTCTCGAGTGATGACCATTATGATCCTGGTTTCCTCGGGATTAAGCGTAGAGAAGAGGCTCGCTTTCTTGACTTTCGCTCCGATGGGCTAGAGGAGTACAATTTACCGCTTACCTGGCAGGAATTTGTTTCAGCTTTATCCAAGTCGCATGACTCCGCCCCGGGGCCTGATGATATTCACTATCAACTGTTGAAACATCTGCCTCTTGCCTCCCAGCAGTTCTTGCTGGGGATGTTCAACCGTGTGTGGGCAGAGGGCTCTATTCCAGCAGCATGGAAGACAGCAGTGGTCATCCCGATTGTAAAACCGGGCAAAGACCCTACTTCTCCTTCCAGTTATCGCCCAATCGCTCTGACTAGCTGTGTCTGTAAACTTATGGAACGGATGGTCAGTGAGCGGTTCGTGTGGGTGTTGGAATCACGGGGATTCTTATCTGTGTCCCAGTGTGGCTTTCGACGGTTTCGGTCAACTATCGATCATCTAGTTGCCCTTGAATCAGATGTGAGGGAGGCTTTTCGCCTGCGTCATCATCTGGTTCAGGTTTTCTTTGACTTGGAGAAGGCGTATGATACGACGTGGCGTTATGGGATTCTCCGTAATCTCTATAACTATGGCTTGAGGGGACAGATGCCACTGTTGCTTTCTGCTTACCTCTCAGGCCGTTCTTTTCGCGTTCGTGTCGGGGCGACTCTTTCCCGCCCGTTTGTCTTGGAGAATGGTGTGCCTCAAGGTGGTGTTCTTAGTGTCGTCTTGTTTGCTATAGGGATCAACCCCATTGCTCAGCAAGCTGCTGTTCCCCAGTCATTGTTTGTCGATGACTTCGGCCTACGCTTTCGGGCAGCTCGCATGCAGACCTGCGAGCGGCAGCTACAGCTGGCAATTAACAAAGTCCAGACCTGGGCGGTAAGTAATGGTTTCCGGTTTTCTCCGGACAAGACTGTGTGCATCCACTTTTGCCGCCAACGAACACTGCACCCGGATCCTTGCCTGTACTTGGGGCAGGCACAAATTCCTGTTGTCCCACAGGCACGTTTCCTGGGTCTGGTGTTCGATTCCAGGTTGTCTTGGCTTCCACACTTACGCCAGCTTAAAGACAAGGCTTTGCGGGCGCTTAACATCTTGCGGGTCCTGTCGGGCACTTCATGGGGTGCCGATCGCGCTGCCATGTTGCGCCTCTACCGAGCCCTTGTCCGCAGCAAACTTGATTATGCGTGTATGGTCTATGATTCGGCTAGTGACTCCACTCTCCAGATGTTGGACACAGTGCATCACAGTGGCCTGCGTGTGGCGACTGGGGCTTTTCGAAGTTCTCCAGTGGTCAGCCTCTATGCTGAGGCCTCGGAGCCACCTTTGGCCATTCGTCGGCGACAGCTTGCCATTCAGTATGCTGTGCGTTTGCGTGCTGTGCAATCCAGTCCTGCTTGGTCCATGGTTTTTGGGCCAGACTTGCGAGTCGGTAGACGCAGGGTGGGTAAGGGTGATTTCCGCGATAGGCTCCAGCAGTCCTGTCAGGAGATAGCCTTTGAAATGCCCTGCGTCTTGAGGCTTGAGAGAATGCCAGTTGCCCCTTGGCTTGTCCCAGGTGGCAGTTTCATTTTTGCTCTGGCGTCCCTCCCGAAGGGTTCCACTCTACCAGCAAGGTACGTACAGGAGTTCCGGCGGCTGAGTTCTCAGTACGCCAGTTATCAGCGCCTGTTTACTGATGGGTCGAAGTCCGACGTTGGCGTGGCGTGTGCTTGTGTGTGTAAGGGTGTAACAGTTGCCCATCGCCTTCCATCAGGCTATTCTGTGTTCTCTGCAGAGCTTTTGGCTCTTGGTTTGGCGGTGGAATGGATCCTTGACCTTCAGGGCACGCATTTCATTGTCTTTAGTGATTCCATGAGTGCCCTGGAGTCCTTGGCGAATTACAATCCTCGGAACCCCTTGACACAACGTGTCCAAGCTTTGCTCTCCCGCTTGCCTGGCCAGCGGAAAACCGTGCTTTTCTGCTGGATCCCGGGCCATGTTGGAATAGCAGGGAGTGAACAAGCTGATTCTTCTGCGAAAGGGGCCCTTTCTGGCCCTCTCGGTAGGGATCTCAGCCTTGTTCCCTCAGATGCCTTTCCAACTCTGCGTCTGAGGTTACACGCTTTTTGGCAAACCTTGTGGGACAGACAGGACGGTAATAAGTTACGGGCCATTAAAGGCACTGTCGAGGAGTGGCACTCGGCGTGTCGCCGCAGTCGCCGTGAGGAGGTTGTGTTGGCCCGTTTGTGAATTGGTCACACCCGGCTTACTCACTGTTTCCTTTTGCGGGGGGTTGACCCTCCTGAATGTTCTTGGTGTCGACGGCCACTTACAGTCCGGCACTTACTTGTTGATTGTCGCCATCTTGATGGTGTTCGTCGTCGGTTCCATCTTCCGCATGACATTGAGCGTCAGTTGGGCGATAAGTCTGTCCTCCTGTCCGGTGTTTTTCAATTTTTGCAGGAGGTACAGATGTATGACAAGATTTAGATTAGGGGTTTGAATAACATCTCTGTAATGTGTGGTGCAGTGGCAACCCGGACCACTGCACTGTGACTGAGGTTGGCGCTAATGACCAAGTTTTCGACGCGCTATTAAGCCTCAATCCCCCCCCCATATAGATTGTGCTTTTTCAAAAGTTTACAAGTATCAGAGTAAGTTGCCCCACACAAATCGAATGTTAAATTATATTTCCCTTAATGATGCCTATTATGTTCCCATTTAGATTGTGTATCAGAGTAAGTTGCCTCTCACAAGTCGAATGTTAAATTATATTTCCCTTAATGACGCCTATTATGTTCCCATATTAATTGTGGTTTTTCAAAAGTTTACAGGTATCAGAGTAAGTTGCCCCGCACAAATTAAATTTTAAATTATATTTCCCTTCATGACACCTATTATGTTCCCATATAGATTGTTCTTTTTCAAAAGTTTACAAATGAATGCTTCCAGTGATGCTTTTTTCTATTCATCGTTCAATGAATTTTTTTTCCTTTTCTTGTTTTTCTTCAGTCATCAAATAAAAAATCATGTGATCCTCATTTTTTCAGATTATGACTTTTGAAGTATTTCACACATTTTGCAATATTAATACATAGGAACTTTAGTTTTTCAGGCGACCTAGAGTCTTTGTCTGCAGGTCTTATCATGCTCCAAAAGTTCCATGCACAAAAAAACAACTCTCTCAAAATCCTTACACATTAAATTTTACTAGTTGTTTCCCGGCCTAACATACGCTGGGCTAGCTGATTCCCGCTGATTCAACTCGGCTCTAGTAGTCACCATTATTGAAGCAATATTGTGTTTGTTTCTAATTGTTACAGCGCATACCCATTGTCATTGTTGGCCGCTCGCCCGTTTCATTGCTTCCGTGCCAAGAATGAACCTGCTCGCCCTCTTGCTGATTGTTCCAGGGTACAGCTGATTAGCCGGCTTTATAGAAACTTGCTTTGTTTAAACATGATCCTTGAAGTTTGCTCATCAGATGTGTGAGGTCACTGATGTGTCTCTGTGTGATTGTCAATTTCCGATTTTGAATGATAGACATTGTTACATTGCTTGAATCAGTGCAGAAGTATTTTGTACTCCTCCTCCATGGTTGTTTATAAAGAATTTAAATACGTGAATGTGTTGTATACCTTTCCTCCACTGAAATTGTCATGATAACAAATTAAATGACGTATCTCGAATCACATGAGTAAACTAAATACAGATGCAAACCTATTTACGTTGCCTTTTGGACTTATATGTCAAACTGCCTGAGCGGGGAATCGAACCCACGACCTCTGAAATCAAAGGCGAAGGTCCTACCGCTAAGCCAGATTGACACGTTTAAATCACATGAGTCCCCACAGGAGGTAGTTCATTATTTTTCTCATCAGCAAGAATTAAAGACCTTTGATTGATCAGTCTTCTTAAATCTAGAGGCAAATATTTTCCTCTGATACAGCTAATACAGTATATTAATAGCAAAGTACTACTTTTTAAAAAGAATAATGTACTGATTTGTAAGTTGATCAGTAAAATGGACAATGTAATAATAGGTTTTTCACACTGAAGTTTAAAAAATTGTTGGTAATTTTATTTCACATAATGAGGCCTATAGTTGTTTTGCAAACTTCAGAATAATAACAGGTAGCAAATTTCGTTTTTCCACCCTTTTTTACATTGCACTTTTTCTCATGATCCAAAAATTCTTCGTACGAAAAATAACTATGGCACAATCCTTGAACATCAATTCCTCTCAATTTCCATTTTTTGAAGAATAGTCATTCTTTATTTTTTTCACTGGAACTCTATCACTTCTTCGTATTTTGCTCCATGAATTTTATAAAGAATATATTGAAGGCATTTTTTTATACCTTTTCTTTTAAATTAGGTAATGGAATTTCAAAATATAATTCAAGTCACATTCAACAAAAACAATTAAGAATAAAAGGAAAGAAAAAAAGTAATTCACTACAAACGATGGTTATGACAGTGTCGACGTACATTGGCCGACCAAAATAACCAGGGGCAGCATTTGATGACAGAGCCACACCCATTTTGACTATTAAGAAAGTCAACCAGGCGATGTGAGAGGACAAAGTAAACCACAAACTGAATGACGTGTTCGGAATCACAGGGACCGAAAACTGATCCCCTAGAAAACCAAGGAAAATCAATCAAATAGGATGATGTCTTCAAAACGAAGTGGAATCTGCCACTTTACATATTTCCGACACTTATTGCAGAGGTATACTTTTTCTTACTTTCAGGAGTCTCCTCCCTTTTTTGTGTTAACTGTAGGCCAACAAACTTTAATCCTTGTTTCGAACGTTAGTTTTTCAGTAGTATGGCAGTATAAAGAACAAACGTTGCTTAACATTGTGTCTTTCATGAATACTATTCCTCATCTGAAAAGGACGTCTTTCCAGTAGGGATTGCAATGAATCAAGAAAAATGTTTGAAGGGCTACTTCTACAAGTTAAATTTGGGACGAGAAATCACGTCCCACATTATTGAGTAGGCTAATGTGTTTTCTCAAACAAATTCATTGAAAGAAAACTTTCAATATCTTCGTTTTTAACCACATGATACAGCATACATTGTTTTGCCCATTTATTGAAGGCCATTATTAAATTTAAATCATTTATTTTCATTGAAATTTTTTTAGGCTGCTCAAACCTAAATTTGTCTTCCTTCCTAAGAAACCAGTGCGGCGAATATCACCACTGGTTATTAACTTACGTACGGTACATAGCTTATTAATGCATGGCGGAATATAACAAGCGAAACGATGACTGAATGTAATATTTGATAAGTATATGTTTTATATTACTGTCCAATAACTGAAATCCAAGAAATAACTGAAATAAAAGGAAAGCCAACTTTTCCCCATAACTATAGACCTATTGCTCTTACTGTTGTTCCTTGTAAAGTTGCAGAAAGAATGATCCTGGATCAGGTGTTGATATTTCCCAATAAAAACGAATTGATTGGAAACGATCAATTTAGTTTTATGCCAGGCCGTTCTTCTACTCATCAGCTTTTACTTTCTTTGGATAGATGGACTGAAACCCTGGACATTCGTGCATCATCTGATGAATTTCTTTTTGGCTTTAAAACGGATTTCGAGTTGGTGGTGCATAGTAAACTTCTCTCAAAACTTAAATTATATGGGTTCAATGGACAGTTTTTGGCATGGCTTACAGCTATTTTGGCTGACCGCACATAGAGAGTTGTAGTTAGTCTAATTTTATTTCTGCAACAGTGAATATTATCAGTGGGTCGCACAAGGATCTGTAACTACACGCCTCTTAACTGCTGCCCCTTTTTAGGCTGGCAGTCAATGATCCCTCACATCCTTGCCAGACCTATTGTTTTGGCAGTAGTAGGGAATTTGTCCACAGAGGACAGATAGCCACCCCCATGTCAACCGTGTTTTAGGTGCTGAAGGAGTAATGGGACGAAGAAAATGGCTAAGGTTGACTTAACTCAAATTTTACCTCCTTTCATATCGATCTCTACAACTTTTGTCGTGAGTGTGATCGTTTAGGCACTACATAGACTACGCGGTAGGAACTTTTATATCCTGCGGCCAGATTCGAACCTGGATCATTAAGTTGGGATGTAGATACCTTAACCACTAGCCCAAATTGTTCAGGAGTTCGACGTTTTATGATGGTGAGATGATTGAGATAAAGAATTTAACTAAATAAATGATGAATGGTGGTGAGGCCAGTTCCTACGAGATTTAAGATGGGAGCCACGACATTTAAGATGGATACCACTAAACTTCTTGGAATTGAAAGTTATGTTGGTAAAGAACTAAAATGGATGTAATTTCTAAACTATTGATCTCAGAGTAAAATGTTGTGGCTAACAAATGGAGAAATTAATGAGGCTCTAATTTCATTCATTAAATGTTAATTAAGGGATCGAAATAATGAAGTAGCATCATAATTTTAAAGTTGCAACCAGTATTGGTATGAGCTGGCCAGTGGATTGGCCCAACTGGATTTCTGTGTTAGGTATCAAAAAAAGCTGCCCATGCATGAAGGCGTTGAGTGACATTTTGTTCATTTTGAGATATTGAGCCTTAAAGTTATTTAAATACTAGTCCAGCTGTATTATTATCACAGATTTGACGATTTTTGTATACATCCACACCATGAACAAAATTTTAATGGGTTTACTGCACTATCATCAGCGCAATATTTGTCCCACAAAAAAATTAAAAAAGTCACTTGACTCCTTCATGCACGAACTGAATACCAAAAATGACTGTACTGGAATAGCAAGAAAGAGTTAAGTAAACAAATCTGTGTTATATTGGGCACTTTTATTATGTCAAACAACACAGGCCCACATGTAATTATTGCACTACGTTTTATCAATATGGATTAGTACGATAAAAGTTATATAAGTGATATTTTTCCTTCAAACATCATTGTTTTTCAATGGCATTCTCATTGAATCCATGGTCAATCTCTGGGATGTAAGTAAGCTACTTCTACAAACCAGAGACTTTTTCTGCAGACACGTTATTTTTAGCATTAGGAAGTCTCTAATCATCTCTAATGGATTCGGATGCTGTACGGGTTTCACTCTTAAGAAACTGATTTCTTTGAATGGTTCATCCTCGTTTCACATCTCATTATACTTATAAAATCCATATTTATCATTAAGCAAAGCATCCATCGTATGCCATCACGAAAGGAATCTTTTCCTTGCTTATGCTCATAACACGATGTACAAACCCAAAGTCTTGACCCAGGATGTTAGAATCATTGAATTTCTTGTTCATGTCAATCACAACAAGTGACTTATTGTCAGCACCTCTGATAATCTCGCGATATTTGTCTGGTGTATAGATTGCGTCGTTTTTTCTTAATTTCTTCTCAATTCGTCCAGAGTCCCTTTCCGAATCTAAATAGAAATGTGCCACTCTGGAAACTTGTGGTCTACGATTTTGAAATTTTATTTGAAAATGAGGTATTGCTAAAAGCAAAGGATGTTGTAGTTTTTGTTCTGGCCGCCACAGGAGTCTGACCACACAATGAGATTATGTTTCTTTTGTGTATGCTACTTATTTGAATAAAAGCCCAAATACTGCTAATCACCTCTTGACTTAATCTGCCAGCAATGTCGTCTATACAGGTCAACATGTAGCTATTTTCATGGTTTTCTATTATGCAATTGATCCCAAACTGTAGAACCAAGTTGGCAAAGGTAGAAGTCCACTGACGTTGTTAATTTCGGTAACGGTATCGTTTGCTGCAAATCGACTGTAATGTTAACAAAATTTGGTATCTTTTGGTTTGCTTCTGTCTTTTGCTGCTGGTCAAATACATGTTCGTACTTTTTCTTGTAAATGATACTGCATCTACTGCACTGCACTTTCCAATCAGTGACAATTCATGCAACGTCAAATCCATGATTAAATTTGGTTACAAAAACCTCTTGATAATGCGGGCAACTTGCACGTAAATCTTCACTTGTATTGTGTTTATTACACCATTCTATGTATAAGTCATAAGAACGGAGAGACTCTCTTTGAGGGTTTTTGTAGCGTAAATGGTGAGAGGGTTAGCTAGGAAACGACTTTTAAGTGATTTTCGTCATAGTGACTCTGTTGGGTAATCTGTTTGGCCTATTGTCATGTTTCCTCGGATTGACTTTCCCGCAGTAACTTGATTTCTCTGCAAATCTACTTTTTGTCCCGACTGATTTGGTGCAAAGCACAAACGCCACTTTGCACACTCTGTGTTTTACCTCTACTTGGTATGTCATAACCAAAACTGCAAACAGAGCCACCTGTTGGCAGATTTCAGCAACATAAATGAGAAAACTAAGGCCAAGTGAGATACAAGCTGTATCACGGTGCCATCTATGAGTAGCATCTCAAACAATTTGGGGTTAAGTGCAGTTAATGTATTTCATTCCGTGCATGATGGAGTCGAGTGCATTTGAATCCCTCATGCATGGAGCTGCGAATTTGGCTGTTGTTACTTAACTCGTTCATGCACATGAATCTAACAATCTATAAGACATAAAGCTTTGAATTCGGTTAATAGTAGAGTATTTAACTCCCTTAAAACTTGGACGAACTCATTTTTTGTGAAAATGTCAGGTAGGCTAACCCCTTCATGCATGGGCAACGTCAATTGCAGCCTGCCGCTGGTAAGTACAATTTGTTTTATTTCTTTGTTACGCATACGAATGTACTCACGAGTCGAACTCAATGCTGAGATATCCCTTCAGTATACGGACCCAAAGGCTTGTTTACATTCAAAGTTTAAATTCTTGGCTCTGAAAGCTGTGGGACATTTTACTGCCCTCTAGTGCAGGAAACGGCAAATTACCTAGGTAGTAGGTTGTTTTCCTGCGAGGAATGACCTATTACTCAGGCAGTAGATAGTTTTCTATAGGGGAAGAGCTACTACTCACTCGAGTTCATTTTTTAAGTTGGCTGTAGACCTTAAAATGGCCGTAACTCGAGAACCGTTGGTCATAGAGCAAAACGGTTCGAAATCTGGCTCCCATGGCTACCATTTTTTCCACACTATCGCTTCGACCATACTTGTGATGAAAGCCAGAGCCACCTGTTTTTTTCCCCTAAGTTGACAGTAACAACGAAACAAAATTCCGATGTTGTATAGGTTTTGTAGTATATCCTCCTTTTCATTTTCGATTACGATTTTGATAGCCTTCCACCCTGGCTAGAATTTTGATAATTTCCTCTTCTTGTTACCCACAGCAACGATAAACCAATCAAGATTCTGTGCCTATGTACCAACTCGTTCGCATTGCTATAATCTACTTCAGCAGCCTCTGCTTCCGATGCTTCGTCCAACCCATTTGATTCTTCGTCCGAACCCGGCTCGTCCAAACTTTTTCTTCTTCAGCCGCGACATCTTCATCCTCGGGTTCTGATTCTTCTTCCTCGGCGAGACCCCAACACTTTTTTGTTCCGCCTTCAAGTCCTCTCAGATCGGTTTGATAACACGAGCATACTTGCAGCAACGATTCGATTTAGGTTTGTTGGAGTAAGGGTCATTGTTGCGGAAGATAGCGTGACTGTCTTTCAGGGTAGAAGCGTATGAAGCCAAGACCTTGGGATGGTACGTTTCGAACTCCAAGACTTTACGGGTCAATTACCTCTACAGCTGATTTCTTCCTCGGTAAGGCTTTCCTTCCAACATTAAGTCGTTCTCGAATACCTCGATGGGTTTATCCCCTATCATTAGGTCTCCCCGTCGTACCATAACCAAAGACGAAATAGTTTTCTCTCGGCTTCGTGAAAAATCTACGCAAATAATACCTCACAGTCGCACCAAACGTTTGGTCCTTCAGAAGTGACACTAAAGAGCGAAGTGTCTGGGGAGGTTTGAGTCTCGTGAGCGAGGTTTCTGAGTCCCATTCTGACGCATCACTGCGCTCGTCATCATCATCGTCACCATCGTATTTACGTTTTTTATCTTCGGGATCCTCGTCATCTTTCACGAAGGGTTTTAACGAACCTAGAAGGCCTTCGGATCGCATATCTTTTTTTTTCCGTCACACCAAACTTTTAAATCAAATTCTGTACTAGATCTCCTCGTTTATTTCCCATTCTTATCCTGTTTAACCACTGTACTAACGTTTATATATATTTTTTAACTCTTTATTAATCCAATTTTTCTTTTCATAACTGAAAATGGGGAAAATTAAAAATCTAAAACGTACTGGAAACGTCCAAAATATGTATGCTAAACCTATACGTAACTTTTATTCACGTAACGTTGTTTCCATCGCATAATACACGCGTTAATTGTGCATCAATTGTGCGTTAATTGTTCGTGTCACATGGCTTTTAAGGAACCTTATGCAAACATCGAAAATACGTACGCTAAACATAAAAGTACCTTTTATTCATGGTTTGATATTTCCATTACGATATACACTCGTTAATTGCGCGTTTCGTGCAGCTTTAAATGAACGTTCTGCAAACCTATTTACGTTTCCTTTTGAACTCATAACCCAAGAAGGATAAAACAACCATACTGCAGCAGTATGCTGTTTCCTATCTACAGGGCAGTAAAATGTCCCTCACCCAAGAATTTAAACTTTGAATGCAATCAAGCCTTAGGGTTTTCAGACTGACAAAGATATCCCAGCATAGAGTTCGACTCGTGAATACATTCGTATACCTAACAAAAAAATAAAATAAATTGTACTTACCAAGGGCAGGCTTCAATTGATACCTAACACAGAAATCCATTTGGGCCAACCCAGTGGCCAGCTCATATCAACACTAGTCGCAACTTTAAAATTATGAAACTACTTAATTATTTTGAACCCTTAACTAACATTTAATGAATAAAATGAGAGCTTCATTAATTTCTCCAATTGTTGGCCACAACATTTTTACTCTGAGTTCAATAGTTTAGAAATTACATCCATTTAGTTCTTTACCAACATAACTTTCAATTTCAAGTAGTCTAGTGGCATCCGTCTTAAATCACGTGGCTCCCATCTTAAATCTCGTAGGAAGTGACCTCACAACCATTCAGCATTCAGTTAAATTCTTTACCTCAATCATCTCACCATCATTTAACATCGAACTTCCAGCTGAACTTTTTGGTCTATTGGTTAAGGTATCTGCCTCCCTACCTATTGACCCAGGTTCGAATCTGGGCCCAGGATATAGGGAGTTTATTTTTTTCACATATTTATTCTTTTTTTTCCTAGGTACCTACCGCCTAGTCTACTTGGGGCCTAAACTGTGACTCCCACGACAAAAGTCGTAGAGATCGAAAAACAAAGGGATAACATTTTGAGTTAAGTCGATCTCAACCATTTTCTTCGTTCCGTCACTCCTTCAGCCCCAAAAACACGGTTTACATGGGGGTGGCCATCTTGGTATCTGCCCTGTGAGGACGAATCCCCTACTTTCCTTCTACTTTTGGCAACAAATTGCTTATTACAAATCCAATGAATTATGTGTCCCTGTTTGAAATTACTATATCCATGACGACTGAAAAGCTTTCTCGTAATGGCGGTATAATGATGGCTGTTTACAT
>JAHWFP010086491.1:3647-29028 GCA_023313725.1 Lithobius niger
AAAAAAAAGTTTAAGTGACATATAACGATTTTTTTTAGGTAAGATTTTTACTTCCAAGATTAAAGCCAAGCCCTTTTTCTAATGGTGCTGATATCATTAAAAATGTTTGCCTTCCGACTGCATCAAATTTAATTTAATAAAATTTAAATTAAATTAAACAACTTAAGTTAAAAAAAACTAGTTTGAAATAACCAGAAAATTGAAACGATTTTTTTTAATTTTGCCCTGGACCTGCATTTTTAAATATGATTTTTGTTTCTTGGGTTGGTCCAAGCACTTAGTGAAGCTGATGTGATTTAAAATTGTTGTTTTCTTGATGTATGCAATTTAATTTTTTTAAACTTAAATTAAAATCAAAAATGTTAATTAAAATTTAAAAAAATCTTAGGCTAAATAAGAGCATGCTTGAAAATTTTTTGCAGCCTGGATGCTTATGAGTCTTAGCGAAGCTTTGCATACTCAAAGATTTTTGCAGCCCGGATTTATTGCAGGCATTGTTGACTCCAGGTTGACTCCAATCGAATGCACGATTTAGAAACAAAATGTCGTGTGCAGAGGTTTCCAAGGATGTGATCGTTAAGAAAATTGGAAACAACTTAATGATAATAAAGTCATGACATCCTTAAACATACAAGAATCAACTATAACATATTCTGCTTAGTATATTAACATCCTAGATGGGATTGTATGGTAATATGATGCAAACTACTCAACAGAAGTTGAAATCAACAGGTAAGTGGCCCAGTAAAAAAGGAACGAAAATGTGTTAGCTATTCAACCAAGATCTGCTCAAGCACCGTTTTACGACGATTTAAGCTACTGAAATTAATTTTCTGTTCCAAGATCTCTTAAAAATATTCTTTCCAACGATCGCATACCCCTGGAAAAAGGAAACTAGATGACAATATCAAGTGATTTAGTGGTCTATGCCGATTTTTTAAAAGTAGTCAGTATCGGCCAGCCAAGACAGCGATTCCGGTACCGGTTCCGATACCACAGAGCTGTACTCAGAACCGGTATCGGAATCGGTACACCACTAATATTTTGTAAGAATGGGAGTTCGGATATTCGAGGTTCTACTGGACTGTGTCAAAAGTTCTCCCCTATAATTACCTAAAAAAGGATCTCTCACCGAGTTGGGGCAACCCGTGGCCGAGACGAATCCAAATGGTAAAGAGTTGCGAGAAGTTGATGGCCGCCAAACGGACCCGTTATAATTGCTGGAGGCGGATAGTACAAGGCAAACTAATAAAGAAAAAAGTATTACGGACAATTACATTTGCTCCTCCTCTCATGAACAGATATGTACTGGAGGACCACTTGTTTCCAATTTATTTTCTGGCCAGGAATTGGTGGAAAAGAAAATGAGAGAAAAAATTTGACACGTCTCCGACTGCAGAATTTTAAAGAAATAGGAATTTTGCAAAACAAAATAAAGGTGATGAAAAAAGGGAAAGATGTCTCCACACTGAGAAATCATCGAAATTGTCAGGTTCCTCTGCAATCAAGTCGCCATGGATCCATGTCGCCACGTCACCGAAATCTGTGGTCATGCCTTTAAAATCAATTCGGCCAAACTGATTCGTTTTAGCTCGAGGCTACTGCTGCTGGAAATCCCCAAGTGATACTTCATATTCCCCCCCACGACCACCGCCCATCTTCCCCACCCGTGGCCAAACTGTCAGGAGGGGAGGCACAGCTACTGCCCTACAACCACTTGCAAGAGAGAGAAAAAGGTGACAAAGTCAAACTGGCTTGTATTTCTTGCCTTGGTCCAGAATATTACAGTATGGTGCATGTGCTTGCTGTTTGCATATTTGTTTAGAAAATAAAATCAAACTCCTGAAAAATATTCAGAAAAAAAGTGTACTAAAAAACATTCTTATGCAATGGCCCTGGCCAGAGGTCTCGGGTTCGAGTCCGACTTCAGCCACCCATTGCATTTTTGGGAAGAGGAGGTTCCTCGTGCTTATATCGATTGTGACATGTAGAAGGTCCTAAGAATTTCCGGCTGGAATTAGCCTACCTCGCAAAATTCTCCTCTCGCCTTTTAGTGCCATGGCTTCATGCTGGGAGCAACCTTCATGAATGTAAATTGTGTGACACTCGCCATTTGGCCGGTAGACATTAAAATGTACTCGTCATTGTCCATTACCACCTCGCCATGTAGAAACAATTTTAGCAGTTGTGCTACTACTTAATGCTTAAATATTGTTTGCATTAATCTAACTCTCCAATCAACTAAAATGGCTAGCGAGATTGTTGCGCACTTAACCAAGTGTGGAGAGCCGTTGTAATTCTGCACACAACTCCCGAAATATGATAATTTAAGCATCAGGATTTGTTAATCAGTTGCCATTTTAGCGAGTAGCTCTAAAAACCAAGTCGCCAACTACTGAATTTTCCTCACCGTTTGGCGAGTAGCGACTGACATTGGTGAAGGTTGGCTGGAAGAATGTCATACCTTCAAAATACATTTCTATTGCCGTTCACAAATATACAACACCTGAAAATGTATGGTATTTTTCCACTAGTATGCTTCTCTCGCTGGGGTTTTAAAGTTGTGAAGAGACGGCCAGCTGCGTAACCCATCCTACGTATGCGCGAGGATCCTCTGCAAACGCATTCGGGCAAGACGGCCTGCCATCTTTTCCCTCCAATGGCACTCGGAAACGTCTACCTCACTTCTCTCCTTCCCTGTCCTGTTTTCAAGTCAACAGTCCAGCTTTTCTCCATCCCTGTCCTGTTTTCAAGCAGTGCGATTTTTCAAATTTCAGACAGCACACGCTCAAGTGGACTATGGCATGGCCGTTCCAGAGAAACGATGACTGATTCTGCAGCTAAGATGGCTGCCCCATAGCCAAGCAGCCCAGTGTTTTTTCCATCCCAGTCCTGATTTCAAGTTATCGGACAACCGCTTGCATAAAGCGGACTGAACAATGGCCGCCCTCACTCCCGGAAGCCCTTCGCCTGTCGATCCTAACATGTTTGTCGGTCCATTGTTGCATCTCCATTCATCGGACTGCTATCCTTTGCATCTCCGTTTGCAGACTACCATCGGTCACTCAAGCAAACTGGATTTTGCCACGACTTACAGGAAATTTTGCTGAACTATCACCAATCAATCCTGAAACAGTTCTTGCTCTCACGGATCGTGTCATCCAAGATTTCAAGTTTCGATTCGCCATCCTTATCCAAGTTTCTCAGTCTTGAAGTCAAGAACATGCATTCATGGATCGTGCTATCCGATTTTCACAAGACAAGGCCAAGCCTCCACATCCGTGGTGAGCTCAAGCGAACTACACCGTGGCCCGATTTAGTGAAACAATGAAGATTCCTTCAACCAAGATAACTGGCCGTCGCCTAGGAAGCCAGTGCCTGTGATCCAATTATTGTTGTCTATCAGTCGCACACACCATCGACCATTCCCTCATTTCACATTTCTCCATTCCTGTCCGAGATTTAATTTTTCGGACTGCCGTTCCTTTGCTCTGCTGCCCTTACCAGTCACATCTCACTCATGTTTGGTTTTGGACTACCCCCTGCACGATCTCTCTCTGTCCTCAAGTCAAGCTCGCACACTTTGGTTCATGCTGTTCATGATTTCAAGTACAAGACCAAGCACTCAATCCAAAAATACCTTCGCCATCCCTCAGTCATTCTTCACTCTAGAAAGTTTGTCATGGTAAAACACGAAAATTGGGTGCTCATCTTCGCCCACCCAATTGGGGTCAATATTCCTCAATGTTTCGCCAGCACCATCACCCATTGAAACATTGAGGTCAGTTTCTTCAATATTTCACCTTCATGTACCGAAACTTAAATTACCCAGTATTTGATCCTTGACTCTTTTCCGAATATGTTAATATTGGTCCATCCCTAGACTTTTAATAGACTGAAGAAGTTCAAGTAAGAAGAGAAGTGAAGGCAAACCAGGGGGTCGACCCAGGAGATAAATTGTTTAAAATCAACACTTTAGAAGCCATAAATGCTGAAAAAGTGGTAGTCTGTCACTTTACCCTGTTCCCTTTCCAGTTGGTCACCACTCTTCCACCTATAATTTATTGGCACTTATGTTTTTTCCCAATAAAATATGGATTTAATTTCTATTGACTTACAGACAATCCGCAACAGGCGTTGAGGTGAATCGTCTGTTGGAAAGATGTTTGATAGACTCCCGGTGTGTTGACTTGGAATCACTCTGTGTTGTTGGTGGTGAAAAGGTTTGTCTTATTTCTCTTGTTTGTCTTGTTTATTTGTATTTGTTTTTTTACTGAATTTGTAACCATTATGGCAGCTAAAAATGTTTTTTTATAGCCGACGAAAATGTACATTGCCTACTTTAATATTTAGCAGTTTCCCTCCAATTGAGCTCTTATTCCCCTAGAAGAAAGTTGTCTTCCCTGCCGTGCTCGTAATTACTGCAATGTCCGGAACTGGGTCTGTCTATACAGGGTGGTCCACAAAAAACTGACGACCCAACATTTTCTACGTCCAACTTTTCTATTAGCACCCCTAAGAACCAGGACAGCACAGAAATCAAATCTAATGAAACAGGAATTCTGTCCTCTCCTGGTTCTGAGGGGTGCTAACCGGAAAAATTGGACTTAGAAAATTTTGGGTCGTGAGTTTTTTGTGGACCACCCTGTATAAGTGGAGCGCAGCGGAACATCATCATCTTTCTCCTAAGGTAATCACCGCGTGTGGTTGCTGTTGAGCCTCCCCGTTACCCTGGGTCAATCTTTTCCTATCTCAACCTTCACTTCAACCTCCGCGTGTCGGTACAGCAACTACACTCTGATCCGCGGTTCCTATTCCTTGTCCTCCGCTCCGGCGTTACCGCCTCTTGTGTATTGCCGACTGCACCACATCTTCTGGTCCGTTATCCAGCGCCTCTGCCTTCTCCGCATCAGAAGTACGCCATCTCTTCGCTCTAGGACTGGCTCCTCGGCCATGCCTTTGTGCTATTTGCGCTCCTCGATATGCCACTATAGTGCCTCACACTAAAGGACCACCTACAGGACAACTGGCTCGCCCGACGTCTTCCTCCCCTGCTCCGGTGGGTCCTTTTGGTCCTGAGGTTAGGACCCTTGAATTTACTGCAGGTCAGGACTCACTAACACCTACCGATCCGCTGGATGCTCCGTTCTTCTCTAATACACCGCCTCCGTTCGTTCCTCTCAACATCGACTCCGCCGGCAGGCCCGAATACAGGTTGTCCATATTCCCTTTGCTCCGCCACAGTCTACGACCTATCGCCCTTTTCCGAACCGCTCCTCTTTGCCATCTCCTTTCCCTCCGGCTTGTTCACTGCTATATCGCTCCTGCCACCTCATCGCTTGCGTTCTCCAGCCGCCGCCAGGGACTCTCTTGCGTTTCCTCATTCTGCAACTTTCCCACGCTAAGCACGTTTGGTTGCACTTGTTTGCTGGTTTCGCCATGTCACGCTCCTCATCCTCAGCAGACCCGGTAACCACGAAGCTAGTACCAACCGTTCCTACACTCAAAGCCTGCGGATGCATTGGATTTACAAGACAGACGTTCATTTCGATCCGCATCCATGCTACCAGCATCACCGTGCATGCAACGACGTGTTTGAACGATATCCCATCTGTGTAGACATTTCCCCAACAAAAAAGGTCAATCATCTGGAAGAGGCAACTTCAATCCAGACAACGGACTGCTCGATGGGAGCGCCAGAAAGCACAGTTAAAAAAAAAAACAGAATCTTCCACCCTGTGAAAAAGTGAACAGTCTGCCAAAGACCTCTGTCCTCTCCAGCATCGCTTCTAGAAACTTTCTCCACTTCTCTTTCAAACAACAGCTTCGACATACTCACTCGACTTCCGACATTACACTTGCTACTATCGGTCCTTCCCGTCTCACTTCGACCGCCCCGGCTAACCTCTACACTACACCTGTTGTCCATAAAAACATATGTAGGATCTGCCGTTTCCGCTCCGTCTGTCCTGTCACGCTTTTGCCCGCGGATGGCTCTCCGCTCCCACATCTGCTTGGACGAGCGTCACCGGCTATGACTCCTCCGTCGTTGGTACCCCCGCCGTTTCCATCAGTTTCAGTTTTAAGGGCAGGGTTGACACGGGCCTGCTGTTATTGGTCATGAACATGGAGAATGTGGACTGTAACATTCGTTTTTGTGTTATTGATCACGGAAAACATCTCCACTGAACTATCCTCTCTCCGTGCCGCAACAGCAAGATTGTTGGATCCTCGTATTTCTGCCACCTCTGCACAGGCCCTCCAAGATGAGCACAACCAGTTCCGCACCAACATCGATGCTCTGTCCATCGAGTTAAGATACCTACATCGCCGACACAAGTCACTTCGAGTCAATTATCCTTAAGGCACGCAAGGTGTGAAACCCATTTTCACCTCCCTGGAGGGCACTCTCCTACACCAGGTCTCACACACGGAGTCTTCTCAACGCTCCATCGTCTTTGACCATTCGGTCCCCGACATTGCTATCCTCCCATCCTCCTGCCGCTCAATCGCCTTCCGTCCCTGACTTGCATTGGAACACTCCCTCTCCACTGCCCTCTACGTCCCTCGATCCGTCTTCCACAGCAAGCGGATCCCTCGCTCCTAAGTGTACTCCTCCTATCGGCAATTCCCTTACATTTCTCTCTAACTGGTCCACTGTTGCAACTTCTTCCCAGTTCGAGCAACTATCGTATGACAATACGACGACGCTTCCACATTTCATTTTAAAAACGTGTAGATTAATACTATGGGACGTAGCAGACGACATTACTTACGCACGCAGGAAAATATGCAATATTCCAGACAGGCAAGAACGATATAACAATTCTTGGCGAATTTTCGATAGTCTATTTGCTGTTGATGGAGAAACCTAGCCGACTATCATCTTCAGGCATGTACAGTAATAAAACTCAAAATACTACCACCTATTTACAGTCCATTAGAATTCGAAATTGGTGTAAACTTGGCCTCCCCATAATTGGCGTTAACTTGGGGAGGCCAAGTTAACGCCAATTTTGAATTCTAATGGACTGTAAATAGGTGGTAGTGTTTTGAGTTTTATTACGTGCCTGAAGATGATAGTCGGCTAGGTTTCTCCATCAACAGCAAATAGACTATCGAAAATTCGCCAAGAATTGTTATATCGTTCTTGCCTGTCTGGAATATTGCATATTTTCCTGCGTGCGTAAGTAATGTCGTCTGCTACGTCCCATAGTATTAATCTACACGTTTTTAAAATGAAATGTGGAAGCGTCGTCGTATTGTCATACGATAGTTGCTCGAACTGGGAAGAAGTTGCAACAGTGGACCAGTTAGAGAGAAATGTAAGGGAATTGCCGATAGGAGGAGTACACTTAGGAGCGAGGGATCCGCTTGCTGTGGAAGACGGATCGAGGGACGTAGAGGGCAGTGGAGAGGGAGTGTTCCAATGCAAGTCAGGGACGGAAGGCGATTGAGCGGCAGGAGGATGGGAGGATAGCAATGTCGGGGACCGAATGGTCAAAGACGATGGAGCGTTGAGAAGACTCCGTGTGTGAGACCTGGTGTAGGAGAGTGCCCTCCAGGGAGGTGAAAATGGGTTTCACACCTTGCGTGCCTTAAGGATAATTGACTCGAAGTGACTTGTGTCGGCGATGTAGGTATCTTAACTCGATGGACAGAGCATCGATGTTGGTGCGGAACTGGTTGTGCTCATCTTGGAGGGCCTGTGCAGAGGTGGCAGAAATACGAGGATCCAACAATCTTGCTGTTGCGGCACGGAGAGAGGATAGTTCAGTGGAGATGTTTTCCGTGATCAATAACACAAAAACGAATGTTACAGTCCACATTCTCCATGTTCATGACCAATAACAGCAGGCCCGTGTCAACCCTGCCCTTAAAACTGAAACTGATGGAAACGGCGGGGGTACCAACGACGGAGGAGTCATAGCCGGTGACGCTCGTCCAAGCAGATGTGGGAGCGGAGAGCCATCCGCGGGCAAAAGCGTGACAGGACAGACGGAGCGGAAACGGCAGATCCTACATATGTTTTTATGGACAACAGGTGTAGTGTAGAGGTTAGCCGGGGCGGTCGAAGTGAGACGGGAAGGACCGATAGTAGCAAGTGTAATGTCGGAAGTCGAGTGAGTATGTCGAAGCTGTTGTTTGAAAGAGAAGTGGAGAAAGTTTCTAGAAGCGATGCTGGAGAGGACAGAGGTCTTTGGCAGACTGTTCACTTTTTCACAGGGTGGAAGATTCTGTTTTTTTTTTTAACTGTGCTTTCTGGCGCTCCCATCGAGCAGTCCGTTGTCTGGATTGAAGTTGCCTCTTCCAGATGATTGACCTTTTTTGTTGGGGAAATGTCTACACAGATGGGATATCGTTCAAACACGTCGTTGCATGCACGGTGATGCTGGTAGCATGGATGCGGATCGAAATGAACGTCTGTCTTGTAAATCCAATGCATCCGCAGGCTTTGAGTGTAGGAACGGTTGGTACTAGCTTCGTGGTTACCGGGTCTGCTGAGGATGAGGAGCGTGACATGGCGAAACCAGCAAACAAGTGCAACCAAACGTGCTTAGCGTGGGAAAGTTGCAGAATGAGGAAACGCAAGAGAGTCCCTGGCGGCGGCTGGAGAACGCAAGCGATGAGGTGGCAGGAGCGATATAGCAGTGAACAAGCCGGAGGGAAAGGAGATGGCAAAGAGGAGCGGTTCGGAAAAGGGCGATAGGTCGTAGACTGTGGCGGAGCAAAGGGAATATGGACAACCTGTATTCGGGCCTGCCGGCGGAGTCGATGTTGAGAGGAACGAACGGAGGCGGTGTATTAGAGAAGAACGGAGCATCCAGCGGATCGGTAGGTGTTAGTGAGTCCTGACCTGCAGTAAATTCAAGGGTCCTAACCTCAGGACCAAAAGGACCCACCGGAGCAGGGGAGGAAGACGTCGGGCGAGCCAGTTGTCCTGTAGGTGGTCCTTTAGTGTGAGGCACTATAGTGGCATATCGAGGAGCGCAAATAGCACAAAGGCATGGCCGAGGAGCCAGTCCTAGAGCGAAGAGATGGCGTACTTCTGATGCGGAGAAGGCAGAGGCGCTGGATAACGGACCAGAAGATGTGGTGCAGTCGGCAATACACAAGAGGCGGTAACGCCGGAGCGGAGGACAAGGAATAGGAACCGCGGATCAGAGTGTAGTTGCTGTACCGACACGCGGAGGTTGAAGTGAAGGTTGAGATAGGAAAAGATTGACCCAGGGTAACGGGGAGGCTCAACAGCAACCACACGCGGTGATTACCTTAGGAGAAAGATGATGATGTTCCGCTGCGCTCCACTTATACAGGGTGGTCCACAAAAAACTCACGACCCAAAATTTTCTAAGTCCAATTTTTCCGGTTAGCACCCCTCAGAACCAGGAGAGGACAGAATTCCTGTTTCATTAGATTTGATTTCTGTGCTGTCCTGGTTCTTAGGGGTGCTAATAGAAAAGTTGGACGTAGAAAATGTTGGGTCGTCAGTTTTTTGTGGACCACCCTGTATAGACAGACCCAGTTCCGGACATTGCAGTAATTACGAGCACGGCAGGGAAGACAACTTTCTTCTAGGGGAATAAGAGCTCAATTGGAGGGAAACTGCTAAATATTAAAGTAGGCAATGTACATTTTCGTCGGCTATAAAAAAACATTTTTAGCTGCCATAATGGTTACAAATTCAGTAAAAAAACAAATACAAATAAACAAGACAAACAAGAGAAATAAGACAAACCTTTTCACCACCAACAACACAGAGTGATTCCAAGTCAACACACCGGGAGTCTATCAAACATCTTTCCAACAGACGATTCACCTCAACGCCTGTTGCGGATTGTCTGTAAGTCAATAGAAATTAAATCCATATTTTATTGGGAAAAAACATAAGTGCCAATAAATTATAGGTGGAAGAGTGGTGACCAACTGGAAAGGGAACAGGGTAAAGTGACAGACTACCACTTTTTCAGCATTTATGGCTTCTAAAGTGTTGATTTTAAACAATTTATCTCCTGGGTCGACCCCCTGGTTTGCCTTCACTTCTCTTCTTACTTGAACTTCTTCAGTCTATTAAAAGTCTAGGGATGGACCAATATTAACATATTCGGAAAAGAGTCAAGGATCAAATACTGGGTAATTTAAGTTTCGGTACATGAAGGTGAAATATTGAAGAAACTGACCTCAATGTTTCAATGGGTGATGGTGCTGGCGAAACATTGAGGAATATTGACCCCAATTGGGTGGGCGAAGATGAGCACCCAATTTTCGTGTTTTACCATGACAAACTTTCTAGAGTGAAGAATGACTGAGGGATGGCGAAGGTATTTTTGGATTGAGTGCTTGGTCTTGTACTTGAAATCATGAACAGCATGAACCAAAGTGTGCGAGCTTGACTTGAGGACAGAGAGAGATCGTGCAGGGGGTAGTCCAAAACCAAACATGAGTGAGATGTGACTGGTAAGGGCAGCAGAGCAAAGGAACGGCAGTCCGAAAAATTAAATCTCGGACAGGAATGGAGAAATGTGAAATGAGGGAATGGTCGATGGTGTGTGCGACTGATAGACAACAATAATTGGATCACAGGCACTGGCTTCCTAGGCGACGGCCAGTTATCTTGGTTGAAGGAATCTTCATTGTTTCACTAAATCGGGCCACGGTGTAGTTCGCTTGAGCTCACCACGGATGTGGAGGCTTGGCCTTGTCTTGTGAAAATCGGATAGCACGATCCATGAATGCATGTTCTTGACTTCAAGACTGAGAAACTTGGATAAGGATGGCGAATCGAAACTTGAAATCTTGGATGACACGATCCGTGAGAGCAAGAACTGTTTCAGGATTGATTGGTGATAGTTCAGCAAAATTTCCTGTAAGTCGTGGCAAAATCCAGTTTGCTTGAGTGACCGATGGTAGTCTGCAAACGGAGATGCAAAGGATAGCAGTCCGATGAATGGAGATGCAACAATGGACCGACAAACATGTTAGGATCGACAGGCGAAGGGCTTCCGGGAGTGAGGGCGGCCATTGTTCAGTCCGCTTTATGCAAGCGGTTGTCCGATAACTTGAAATCAGGACTGGGATGGAAAAAACACTGGGCTGCTTGGCTATGGGGCAGCCATCTTAGCTGCAGAATCAGTCATCGTTTCTCTGGAACGGCCATGCCATAGTCCACTTGAGCGTGTGCTGTCTGAAATTTGAAAAATCGCACTGCTTGAAAACAGGACAGGGATGGAGAAAAGCTGGACTGTTGACTTGAAAACAGGACAGGGAAGGAGAGAAGTGAGGTAGACGTTTCCGAGTGCCATTGGAGGGAAAAGATGGCAGGCCGTCTTGCCCGAATGCGTTTGCAGAGGATCCTCGCGCATACGTAGGATGGGTTACGCAGCTGGCCGTCTCTTCACAACTTTAAAACCCCAGCGAGAGAAGCATACTAGTGGAAAAATACCATACATTTTCAGGTGTTGTATATTTGTGAACGGCAATAGAAATGTATTTTGAAGGTATGACATTCTTCCAGCCAACCTTCACCAATGTCAGTCGCTACTCGCCAAACGGTGAGGAAAATTCAGTAGTTGGCGACTTGGTTTTTAGAGCTACTCGCTAAAATGGCAACTGATTAACAAATCCTGATGCTTAAATTATCATATTTCGGGAGTTGTGTGCAGAATTACAACGGCTCTCCACACTTGGTTAAGTGCGCAACAATCTCGCTAGCCATTTTAGTTGATTGGAGAGTTAGATTAATGCAAACAATATTTAAGCATTAAGTAGTAGCACAACTGCTAAAATTGTTTCTACATGGCGAGGTGGTAATGGACAATGACGAGTACATTTTAATGTCTACCGGCCAAATGGCGAGTGTCACACAATTTACATTCATGAAGGTTGCTCCCAGCATGAAGCCATGGCACTAAAAGGCGAGAGGAGAATTTTGCGAGGTAGGCTAATTCCAGCCGGAAATTCTTAGGACCTTCTACATGTCACAATCGATATAAGCACGAGGAACCTCCTCTTCCCAAAAATGCAATGGGTGGCTGAAGTCGGACTCGAACCCGAGACCTCTGGCCAGGGCCATTGCATAAGAATGTTTTTTAGTACACTTTTTTTCTGAATATTTTTCAGGAGTTTGATTTTATTTTCTAAACAAATATGCAAACAGCAAGCACATGCACCATACTGTAATATTCTGGACCAAGGCAAGAAATACAAGCCAGTTTGACTTTGTCACCTTTTTCTCTCTCTTGCAAGTGGTTGTAGGGGAGTAGCTGTGCCTCCCCTTTTGACAGTTTGGCCACGGGTGGGGAAAACGGGTAGTGGTGGTGGGGGGGAATGCAAAGTATCACTTGGGGATTTCCAGCAGCAGTAGCCTCGAGCTAAAACGAATCAGTTTGGCCGAATTGATTTTAAAGGCATGACCACAGATTTTGGTGACGTGGCGACATGGATCCATGGCAACTTGGTTGCAGAGGAACCTAACAATTTCGATGATTTCTCGGTGTGGAGACATCTTTCCCTTTTTTCAACACCTTTATTTCATTTTCCAAATTTTTATTTCTTTAAAATTCTGCAGTCGGAAACGTATCAAATTTTTTCTATCATTTTCTTCTCCACCAATTCCTGGCCAGAAAATAAATTGGGAACAAGTGGTCCTCCAGTATATATCTGTTCATGAGAGGAGGAGCAAGTGTAATTTTCCGTAATACTTTTTTCTGTATTAGTTTGCGCTGTACTGTCCGCCTCCAGCAATTATAACGGGTCCGTTTGGCGGCCAGAATTATCTTGCAACTCTTTACCATTTGGATTCGTCCCGGCCACGGGTTGCCCAACTCGGTGAGAGATCCCTTTTTTAGATAATTATAGGGGAGAGAACTTTTGACACAGTCCAGTAGAACCTCGATTATCCGAACTCCCATTCTTACAAAAATTAGTGGTGTACCGATTCCGATACCGGAACCACTGTCTTGGTTGGCTACTTTTCAAAAATCGGTATAGACCACTAAATCACTTGATATTGTCATCAAGTTTCCTTTTTCCAGGGGTACGCGATCGTTGGAAAGAATATTTTTAAGAGATCTTGAAACAGAAAATTAATTTCAGTAGCTTAAATCGTCGTAAAACGGTGCTTGAGCAGATCTTGGCTGAATAGTAACACATTTTCGTGCTTTTTTACTGGGCCACTTACCTGTTGATTTCAACTTCTGCTGAATAGTAGTTGTGCGCATGCTGCCCCCCCCCCCCCCAACCGCCTCCCTGCAGATGTTTGGACTTTGGTTTTAGATTTATCAAATCGAAGACCGAACATGTGAATGGCTCCCACATATGCCCTCTCCCCCACAATTACTTTAACACCCAATCCCCACACTCCTGCCCCCCCCCCCCAATACACGCTTGCCCGCCTGCTCCTCCCCGAAAACGTCGCCCCGTGACATTCTCCCTTTGGTGCAGCCCTGGAAAGGTCGCTGGCGTGTGTTTGACTGAAGGCTAAAATAAACCCTATCACTGAGAAATCCAGCATTCAGTAAGCAAGTAATCCCATGTTTAAGTTAATCCTTTGAAACAATTCACCTCGGTACCGTGCATGGCGACATTGTTGCAAGCAACGATTGTTGCCGCCCACTTAAAAACAATTCAACTCCTTTCTGGAAGTGAACATTTAGGAAATAAATGCGCCTTTCCATCGTATCAGGCTGCCAATTTCGAGGCCCATTGGGGGCCTTGAAATTAAGAACCAATCGTCGTTTTGTTTGAAGTTGTCTGGTTTAGTAGACACGGCATGTTTTTTTTTTTTTTTTTTATCTCAAACGCCGACAATGGCACAGTCCATGCGACTAAAACTTTGTTGGCCGCTTTGGTACCACAACAATACCAAAAAACGAACCCAAAAACGGTGCGGCAGGTCTGGTAAGTGGCGCCATCTCTTCGAAGACTTTGGAAAAAGTGTTATAACCCGAACTTGTAGTCCAAGGCCGTCAATAGACGGCAACATGACAGGTCTGGTAAGTGGCGCCATCTGTTCGAAGACGTTGGAAAAGTGTCCCAACCCGAATTTGAAGGCGAATCCCGTCAACAGATGGCACTACAGGGTGGGTGGGGTACTTGATTGTACGACGGAATGGCGTGGCCGGTGACTTGGCCGCCTGCTCCGTATTATATATGTAGATTATCAATAGTTTCTTTGAAAGGAAAACTCCGGGAACAGTTAAATCTACGCTCATATGCAAGAAATGATCGCCAAGAGAAGTTTTAGGAGCATCAATAATCTTAGGGAAAGAAGATCATTCACGCTGGATTAAGCTGTCTTTTTCCATGTAAGGAGTATCTCTTAAAGTGGCACCATCCTGTGACTTACATATTTCATATTAACGTCAACAAAGTTACATTTTCGTTATTTCTTGCAAAAAAGGGTGTTTATCTGCAGGATTCTTCCTACAGGACGACCTAATAGCGTACCAGGAAGCCTCAAGATCGTTGTTTTGTGCAATGTTTTCCATTATAAAATTCGGCGACAAACTAATATCAATGAGATTGAAATACAATTTAGGAATTTTTTTATACCTATTTCGGGCATAAAATAGCAAATCAAAGCGATTTTAGCATACTGAAGGTTAGTATACTGCAGATAATAACAAAGGTGGATTATATTTTGGACTGAGCGGTTTTTATTTTAATCTGACGGAGCCAATACTTTAGTTTTCCAAATTAAACTATCCTGCTAAAACTAAAAACCTTGTATTGCAAATTGCAACCTATTCATTTTTTTTGCCATTCTAAAGCCCAGGTCAGTTAAATTCTACCGACACAAATGGGCAATAATGATGGAAGAATTCTGTAAGGTACAACTACTAACCTGCCAGCTTCAAAGTGGTGTGCCGCCATTGGGGAAAGTTCAAGATTTATGTGCAAACTTCCATCACTGGGTCTTGATGCTTTGGGCGTAGTTAACTCGCATGAAACTTTCGATAAAACCCTGAACAAAAAAAAGGCAGTAAAACCTTTAGGTTGTTGGTAAGTATTGAATACAACTGTCAAACTCAAGTGCCGAGTTAAAACAACATTACGTGTCAATCAAACACAGCAAATTGTTGAGTCCAAAGCCAGCATAAGCAAGGTGCACATTTACCAATGGCTGACGCCAACCTTCACAAATGTGAATTGTGTGCCCCTCGCCACTTGGCCAGTAGATATTAAAATTCACACGCCATTGTCTATTACTTACTCGCCATATAGAAATAGTTTTAGCAGGTGTGTTGCTACTTATATCTTTAAACATCGTTTTCAATAATCTAACTCTCCAGTCAGGTAAAGAGATTAGTAACAATATAGCATGCTTGGTTGGACAGCCATTGTAATTCTGCACGCAACGACGCAAACCGCTTGTTTCTAGCTAGTACGGTTCCCGAGATATGACAATTTCAGCATCAGGGTTTGTTAATCAGTCGCAGTTATGGCCTGTAGGGCAAAAATCAAGTCGCCAACTGCAGAATTTTCTTCGCCATTTGGCGAGTGGCGACCGACATTGGTGAAGGTTGGCTGACGCGCCCTTACCGTCGGCACTCTAGCACCCGACGCTTTTTTTTTTAACAAACTTAATTGTAATCCATACTGCGATGCTCTAATTGAGTCAATAAATTCACAAAACAGGTACAGAAACTATCGCTTCTGACCTGCAGTTCTGCATTTCATGTTCATTGCATACGGACATAAAAACTTTGACCATCCTGCCACAAGGGTTCAACTCTTAACATTACTTGACAATGTGTCAAGTAGTGTACTTAATTTAGAAGAAATTAAAGAAATGCATAATCCCTCGCCAACGCACCCTATCACTGATCCAGTTTGACAACAGAATGGCGGGATACGACCTACTTATATACCGATCCCAGTATCCACGGACACATGCTGTATAAAACTGCAGCAATTCCTGTGATCTCTAATTTTTTTATTGCTATCAAACAGTTGACCACAGGAGTTCAATAAACCAAACTTACTGACGTAGTGTTTGTGGAAGCAAAGATTTTTCCCAAAAAAGGAGTAGGCTATTGTGTGAAAAACCTAACCAGGAAATAAATAATCATTGTTAGAATAGGTAATGGGCCTAGTGAAAATGTATAATATTTTATTTCCTACACATTGGTAGGTCAAGTGACTAAATCGGCACGGATTTGAAATTTATGCCTATTTATGTCAGGTCATTTAAAAAAAGAAAGTTGTTTCTCGGGCGGAAAAAAAAATTTGTCCATGCGGGCGGGCGGTTTTTTTTTTTACATTTTTTTTTAGCCACAACAACAATAATTGCTGTAGTTAAGAGTAATAATAGATAGTAGTAATAATAAGAGTAATAATGATATACTCTGATCCCTATTGTTGGTGTGGTACTCGTGATGGTTTTTTTTGTCCGGTGTCACGTAATCATCTTTTGTTGCAAGCGCTGCGGCAAATAGCAAGGCAAATGAAAAAAAAAAGGTCCGTGCGGCGGCTTTTAGGCGGTGCGGCGATGCCTGAGAAACAACTTTTTTTTTTAAATGGCCTCACAAAATTTACAAAATTGCCACAGGATTGTTGCCTTTTTGCTGCAGAAAACTGGGTGGATTACGGATGCACCGAATATACAGTCAAATACTTAACCTGCCTAATAATGAATACCGATTGTATGATTGAATACTGAACCTAACGAATACCGAATTTACAACTGAATACTTAAGACTGCCGAAGACTGTCTTTAGACCACTGAATACTAAGACTGTTGGTTTTCAGCCGAATTCCAAATTATTCAGCCCTGTGCTGAATAATGGCTAAATACCTAACTAATCGGCTGAAAACTTGACCGAATGCCAGTAAATTAAACATATGATATTGATTGAAAATAAAACGCGTGACCATACTGTAGTCGTCGACCGAAACCAAGTTTATCACTTTCGGCCGAAACCGAAACTACTACCAAAACCAGTTATTTAATTTTGGCCGAAACCGAAACTTCTACCGAAACAGGTACATCGGTTTCAGCTGAAACCGGAACCAGAACCTAGCCTGAATAATATCAGTTTTAATAATTAGACAAAAGCAAGGATAAAATCTAAAACGTGTGTGTAATTTTTCGCAAACATAGTCTAGATTGGAAGGCACAGCCCGATTGATCTATTTTCCGCCCTACGCTGAACAAATCCACGTGCACCCTCTCACCAGCCCCCCTCCCCTCCCCCCAAAAAAAGTTGCAGGATTTTAAAAAAAGTGTCAATGCGGAAAGCCTCAAAACTTTCATTTGCAAATTTTTGAGGGTCAATAGTCTTGTTTTAATTCAATAACCCTTAATTCGTGTCGGCGAGGGAAGTCCAGATCACTGGACAAGGGCATTATTCAGTAAGTATAAGCTTTGCTTGAAAACGTAAAAAGAAATAAAAGCATAAATTCCGTCTAGTGCAACGAAGCCATAAATATGATTGAATTTGGACTGAAAAAAAAATTGTTTTTATTACTGATTAGCGCGGGCATGACAGATGAAAGCAGGATCTGTGATGGCGCCCCCTGTGCGTTCCTAGGCTGCAGCCTAGTTAGGCTACGGAAACTCGCCACTGCTGGGCGGTGGAATTTGGTTTCGTCTTCACCGTAACTGCAGCATAGGATTCGGCCGAAACCGAAACCAAAACCGAAACAAGTCAAACCAGTTTCGGCCGAAACCGAAACTGAGCTATAGCTTCATTGCCGGAACCAGAACCGAAACCGAAACCCAAAAATTGCCAGTTTCGGTGCCGAAACCGAAATTCGGTCAACCTCTACCATACTGCTTACGGGCGGACACATTAGTTGATGGACTTTCCTGATGATAAAACATGACAAAACGGAGGTAAAGTTATACAATGAACATTTTCGTGTTTTGAAAAATGTTTCTCCCCTCACAAAATCTACAGTTTCGTGTTAGGCTTAGAACAAAAAGGCAATCACCCATAATTTTTCCTTTTTTCTAGAATGCTAGAAGACAATTCCTTAAAAACCAAAAACGAAATGCTTAGCTAAACATTCTTATGCGAACAAAATTGTGTCAATTTATACTAAAAAATTAGTCGGCCGAATACCAACACATCTTAACACTAGCCTGCAGAACACAGAACATCAAGTACTTGAATTTTCTGGCTGAATAGGCTGAATACCGAATAATTTACTAATATTCGGTGCACCCCTAGGGCGGATCCAGAATTTTGTTAATGTGTGCCTTGATATTAAAAATAAACTCATCTCGCCCTGTATTTTGAAAGCCGACAGGCTCATTTCACTCTGGCTAAAGAAATCGTGAAAAGAGGATTAACGCTATGCCAGAAAAGAAACAACCAAAAACAATGATTGGTTTAGCGAATTTTCGGTAGTATAATATGCTTACGGAGAACATCCACTACCTTCATCAGGCAAAAAGTGTACGAGCACGCACAAAAACACGTCTACATGCTAGATTTTATGTTTGAATTTCGCCGCCGTTGGCCATTTGGATGGTGCTGCCATCTCGTGCTGCTCATTCGTTGTTGAAGTAGGAGTCAACTGTTTGTGCCATTTCTTGGAGAGGCTTGCTGTCAGTTCTCGCTTTTAGACAATCATCCGGCGACCTACCACCTACCCCAGTTCTTCCGAAGCAACCCCATATCTCGCAAACACCCGAAGTGCTCCCATTCGATAGAAGGCATCCCAATGATTTGAAACGCGGTCTATGCTGTTCCATGTGCCGAATGCGATGCAATTTACATCGGCGAAACCCGAAGGCGAATTTGCAAAAGAGTCAACGTGCACATGCTAGCACTCGATCAAAAAGACACACAAAATGGGGTAGCCATGCATCACGTCAAGTTCCAACACGACATCGCCTGGAACAATACACATGCGCTCCTCACATCTAACACCTCCAGTGACGCACACCTCCAAGCTCTAGAATGCATGGCCATTCAACTTTTCCAGTCTAAAAGAAGACCACTCATGAATTTACAGGAACCAGCATATAAAAATATCCAGAAAATCACTATACCTGAACAGACAGCAAAGCCTCTCCAAGAAATGGCACAAACTGCTGACTCTTACTTCAACAATGAATGAGCAGCACGAGTTTGCAGCACGAGATGGCAGCACCATCCAAACGGCCAACGGCGGCGAAATTCAAACTTAAAATCTAGCATGTAGTCGTGTTTTTGGGCGTGCTCGTACACTTTTTGCCTGATGAAGGTAGTGGATGTTCTCTGTAAGCATATTATACTACCGAAAATTCGCTAAACCAATCATTGTTTTTGGTTGTTTCTTTTCTGGCATAGCGTTAATCCTTTTTCTTGCCCTGTACGTGCAATCCACCAGCCATTTGCCAATTTGAATATTTTTCTCAGTGGCCAATTCAGCCGGCAGACTGGCCATGAGCAAATTGAACTAAACATATTTTTCCCTTCTTGTTGGAAAATTTATACTTCAGTATACATTTTAAAAGTTTTTTTTTCTGCCAGCTTTCCGTTGATCCAAACCTCAAGGTTCTACCTCTTATTGTTCAGAAGTTAAGAAGTAAAATGCTAGTTTTATAAATTTCTTCTTTTCAAAAAGTGTTGAACCTAGCACATACAAGGTCATGTGAACATACCAAAATTTCTAAGAAACTTGTCTTTTGATATAATTTTTTTTGGAATTGATATTTGATGTCTAAAATTTTTTTTTTTTTTTAATTTGGCGACAAAGTTTCATATTTGGTGACTAAAAATGTTTGGTCATACAGTAGACACCGTTAACGAGGGACTCGGTTTTAAGGAATTATTGCTTTTAAAGAACAGATTGCAAACCACCATTCTGACAGACGTATAAGAATTTTCGGTTATAATGAACCTTTTCTACTGTCCTTGAGGTTCTTTGTGAGCAGTATCGACTGTACCGTCCAACGGTAAGTTCAGAAAATATTGATAAAAATGAACAAAACAAAAAAAAAAATCGCTGTCTACACGGCACCATTTCCTTCACTCGATAAAATTACCTTGGTTGGAGTTCAAATATTGGAATTTTTTTTATGAGCAGGAAAAGGATCTACCCATGCATGGAAACGGCAATGAACTTCTTGCAGAAAACATAGGTCTCTCCCAACATCTCAATATGACACTCACTGCTAAGAATGATTTTTCTGAAGCATGCAACCTTTTGGTCAACGAAAGTAGCCAACCATAATAACTTTCCACATTATCCAACAATAGGAGACGCGAGATTCTCACATAGAAACATCACAAACATTGCCGCAATACTAACATAATTTTAGCAGGTTTCTCATTGTCTTACCTGGTTTTACCAAGTGAAACCTCGCACGACCCTCGGTCAACTCCAAATGTTAATTCTAGTTTTCTAAAGTCATACGTCTGCCTTCCATCAAGTCTCTGCAACAGACCAACACATACATTTATTTTTCAGGTTTCATAAAGTGATGTGAAAGTGTAAATAAATATTAAGCAAAATAAAATCTATAAACTTCAAAAAATAATAAAAATAACAACATGTACAGTACTGTAGCAAGAATAAGCTTTGTCTTCTGTAACTTTGGCAACAATGTAGGCCTAATTAAACACTTAATGTATGTGTGAGCATGACCGATTAGACAACTGGCAGCTTGGGTTTATTTTACCATCAAACGTCATAATTTTGTACGCAATTGTACAATTTTTATTCGACGAATATTAGCGTAACTTAGGATATTATTGCTATCCTTTCCAGTAAGGGTATTCCATACTCATCAGGCCACTCAAAAGGACAACTGCGGGCAGTGGCAAGAAATGAGTTTGTCCGACTCACTCGCAATTTCGGGAGTACGAAGGTAGCCAAGACCTAGCTAAGGAAGGGGTAATTCTGACGAATACTACTTCGCCTCTGTGTAGAATAGAAGTCGTTGTTATTCTGCAATCCGAACTGACCGTTCAAACATCTGTACAGTCCATGTTGCTTGTAAGTGCAACTCAACAATCTGAATTAACAAGAGCCTTTCTAGCACAAAAGATCCACCTAATTCACAAGCGTTATATCATTATTAATAAATGGCCTTCTTCGCCCCAATAATCCCTGCAACTAAAAATACAGTCTTCCTTAATCACACCTCGAACGGCCAAGGAAATTCCATAGGATAACAAACAAATGTTGTTGTGAACCAAATAAAAGTCAATCAAAACAACGCTAATTTTCATGTCCAAGACACCCACACTGTCCAGCAAATTTTTGACAACTCCATGTTGTTTTCATCAGGCCTCCAAAGACTTGGTTAGTCTCTGATCACATCGTCTGCTGTTTGTTTTGGTCAAATTCAAAAATGGCGCCTCACGTTGCCTCCGGTAATGTACGAGTGTCTTGGATATGAAAATGAGCGTTATTTTGACTGACTTTCATTTGGCTTTCGTCTAAGTTTCAAAGTTATGAACCTCAACAATGTTTGTCATTGTTGTGAAGCTGTAGATAAAGAAATTTCCAAAAAGACACTACGTTTATCGCCAAATTTCTCAGGAGGTGAGGGTGAGAACGCTTAGTCGTAAGCACATGGGGTCTTACTCGTATAGGCCTGATGCCAGCCTAACATCAGATACTAGGTAACCTTGTCAAACTGGAGATTACACCTCAATCAAACTCACGGTTCCCACTGTCATAACATAAGTTAACCCATGGTAAAACTGTCAAACTTTACCATATGTTAAATCATGGTTGAACCATGATTTTTTCGACCATGGTAACCATGGTTTTAGAACCAAGGTAAAACCATGATTTAGTTTTGTTGGGGTATGGTTCAGCTCAACTAGCGTTAAAGTGTAAAGTGAAACAAAATCATATACACTGCAAAAACCACAACAATGTAGATAGTGCTTGATAGCTTCCCCTTTGAGTAGTTTGCATTGTGGCAGCATGATCACTTGTTTGCTTTGACGCCTCCAACAACCTATTGTTGCCAAGATGCTATATTGTTGTAGCTGTTCTGATAACATGATCATTCATGACATGGGTTTACTTCCTTGTTTGTACTCGAACCGAGCCCTATATACTCACTCCGAAATCTAGCCCCGCTAGCGTCCGGAGTACTCGTGATCCAAACGTGGTGCGCCATCTGGCCACAAACTGTCGTCTCCAACTACTTCTGCACAAATCCAAGATGGTGGCGACGTGTGATCACCAAGTCATAGTTGCTTCACGCCCACAGAGCAGCACAAACACGAAACAGTTCATCTAAATTAACTTCTTTTATCATTAGAATTGCATCTTTATTTCTGTCCCACATGTGTCCCGCTAAAATTTATTCGATTTCTAAAACTGAAGTTGTAATGAAGCTAGCCGCTAGTTGAGTTTCATAGCTTGCTTTCCATAGTTGAAACCGAAATTGTATAGGCTATAATGCCGCTGCAGTAACGACGCTAGAGCTTTAGAGTCACAGGCACTTCCGCTGTTGTTGGTAGTTGGTGCTCTTGCAATTCAAAGTTTACACTTCACCACTAAAAAATGAACAATCACAAACTCTGTCCACTTGAATTTTCGGTGGAATTATGCAGCGTCCACCTTCTTCAGAAGTCCAGGCAAAAAACGAAGTAGAAAATGAAGTTCACATTGCTTCAGGCAGTGTCAGAATGTGAATAAGAATTTGAATTTGTCGCATTTTCCGTTGGACCACTGATCTTTATCACGCGCTCAAACTCTGATTTCCATTGCCTGCTGAGATTTTTGGCGAGCTCTGGTCTTACTAGTTGGTCGATGTTGGGATAGGATGGATGGGCAATGTTCTAGAGTGCTGCACCCTGCTTCCGAAAACGTAGGATGGCAAGAGATTCTAACCCACGAATGTGGGCGTCATTCGGAGTATTGGACTTCAGCAGGACAGAGGCGAGTTCCCACGTTATCTGGTGATTTTCTTTTCGTTGGTGCACGGAAATTCCATTGAGTGGGTCTAATGTCCGTACTTTTCCTTGGTGTTCATGTATTCTCGTCTGGAGTTTTCGGTGTGTCTCTCCAATGTAGATCGATGTGCAGTCCTTGCATGGCACGCAGTACACAACATTCTTTTGGCTGAAGCACCTTGGGTCTGTGGGTGGCTGTTGTAGCACATGTTGGTGCTCTTGTGGCCAACCCTTCCGAATGTCAATCCAGTAGCAGTCGCCGCTTGGCCAGTAGACCTTACAAAGCACTCGCCATTTCACAATTTTTACTCGCCACATACCAAATATGTCTTGTATGATGAAAGGTTTCTCTAATTTATGCATTAACAAAATTGTGTAATTTTCTTAAACTCCAGTATTATTGCAGAAAATCCAGTTATATAGCCCTTATAAATCTGAGCACGCCGCCGCAAACCGTTCGTCTCTAACTTACATGGTTCCAGAGATACCCCTTTTTTAGCGGCATGCTCTGTAGCTAGTCGCCGATTTGGCAAGTAAGGCTAAATTCCAAGTCGCCAACTGTTGATTTCCACTCGCCAAATGGCGAGTGGCGACCGACATTGGGAAGGATTGCTTGTGGCGAATTTGAGAAACTAGAGTATCTGGTCCGGAGTTTTGCACATGTTGCTTGACCGGTAAGTGTAGCAAGTGGGCTATCCCGTAACGAAGTGTAGTTATTAATCTAAGCTCTAACCTACCAGCTACAGGACCATGTGATACCACAGTTGTCAATGATGTTACAAGCGCATCCTGTAAAGAAGTCAGGTAAGGTAAACAGTAGGACTTCTACCAACCAATGGTTTTACCAAGTCACCCGCAACAATGATCGTGCATAGCCTATGATTGTTATCCAACCAACTTAGAAACAATTTAACTCGTGTCTAATAATCAGCATCTGCGAAATAAAAAACTTTACACCGAATCTAGACACACGCCAGTGTGTCGCGCAAAGTTGGGCAACAAGTGTGTCGCGAAAGATTAGGCAACAATAGCGCCAAGTTAGGCAACAATCATCACATCAATACAATTGTCGAGGTTGTAAACCATTGTAGCGCGGCGCCATAGCGTCAGTGTCTTATATCTTGAAGCATAGTTGTCACATTTCAGGTACTTGGGGGAAAAAAATAATGAGGTACAGGGCTCGAAATGAGCAGTATCGCATCGCAGTTTGCACCACAATTTTAGACATTAGCGATACATAATTGAAATTTGCGTAGCAGTTAGCGACGCAACATCATGGCGAAAGAACTATAACTAATTTAAAAAAAAAATCCTTTGCAGTAGGCGTAGCCCATTTCAATCAATTAATTCCAATCCCTACAGAAGTTAGGTTATTTTTACGCCACGTGCGAAGAATGAAATTGAACGAAACACAATCGTAACATAAAGCATCAGAATATTTAGGTATTAAAAAAATTATGCACTTTATACGTCACACGTACATTCTCTTGTTCTAACTGAACCATCAATTAAAACGAAAACACCGTTTTTTCCTGCCAAGAAAAATAATTATGCTTCATAAAAACTGCTAACCATTTTTTTGCGATTGCTACGCAAATTTTTATTTTGCATCGCAATTATGCTACACACTTTTTTCTGGACATTTCGAGCCCTGAGGTACAAAAGCTTCAATTGTGTTGAAATCAAGAGCAATGACACACCTGATAAAAATTAACTCGTGTAGGAATACCAGCTAAGCTGCTTTCAATGCAAAATCTGACCCTCAATAACGTTGAAAATGTGTAACTAGCTAGCTAGCTAATTCTAGTCCGCTCATCCCCATGTTAGTTTCCATAGGGTGATTATTCATCGATACCGAGATAACGGGAAGGCTTCAGCTATGAAATTGGACGAATGGCTGCAGTACGATACGAACTGCATACCTTTTATGGTTTGGAGCCTCGGGGTGTAACGAGGATGGCGTGGGATGGCGCGTAAGTACGAAAATAGTTATAACCATTGTTAGTATTGTCGGCATCGTCTCTCATTGGACAGCCAAATTTCGGACAATGACAACAATTATACTAAGGTGCGTGTCTAGACACACACTAGTGTAGCACGATAAATCTAAACAACGTTGCCAAAGAAATATTCACATCCAATTCACGAAAAATAAACCAACTCTAAAAACAAAGCAAAATAAGCAAAGCCAAAAACTGGTGAAGAGGCCACCAAGTTGAGAGTGATTAGGCCCTTCAAAGGAGTGTTATCAACACACCAAAACTAACGAAATAAAACAAATTACAACAAAATTAAAACCAAACCAAAAACCAATAAAGAGGTGACCAAGTTGAGAATGGTTCGGCCTATAGGCAAAAGTTAGTATCAAATTGTGGAAAACCAATTTCTTGTTGAGGTGCCACTTTATTACACATCTGCACGGTAGTGGAGTTGAGTCTAATACACAATTTTAAAAAAAGGACTGATATCATATCAAACACCAAAACTGGTAAAAGGGGCCGCCAAGTTCCGAATGGTTCGGCCCT
>JAHWFP010086494.1:8275-43573 GCA_023313725.1 Lithobius niger
TCGCCTGCTCTGTTTACATTGTAAATTGATCTTTTATGTGATCTGAGCTTGGCCTTGCCTGGTTGCTGGATTGGAGGATTGAACGTTAATTGCATTGCCTATGCAGATGACCTTATTATCTTTGCTCCCTCTCGAGCTGGACTACAATCACTACTTGACATTTGCACTGAGTGGGATGCCAGCAATTCTATGCTTTTTAATGTTAGAAAGTGTATCTTTATTGCTCATGGATGTGCTAGAGGTGACATTGTTGCACCCGTCTCCATTAGTGGAACTGAACTGTCACGAGTGTTTGATTTTAAATATCTTGCACATATCATCACTGATTCTCTTCATGATGATTTGGACATTCAGCGCTGCCAGCATAGTTTTTTAAGATCCTTTAACAGTTTGTACAGTGTAATGTTGAATTAGCGTTATTTTTTTGAAATATATTCATTTATTAAATTTTTTAATGTTATTAGTTACGACGCTGGTTTCAGTTTGGTAACGACGCTGGTTTCAGTTTGGTAACGACGCTAGTTTCGGTTTGGCAACGACGCTAGTTTCGTTTTGGCTGCGGCGCTCTTTGACTTCCGGTTTTGCCGTGTAGTGGCTCTGGTGTGGTCGCTGACGTTTTGGTGGTGGAAATTACGAACGAGTGCTCAAGATGAGTAACGATATTCTTCTGATGTACGGCAGGTTCGGCGGTTGTGCAGAATGACGTTCTTTTCTCCGACAATGTAAGTTAGGGAGGTGGCCACTCCCAACTTAGTTACAACGCATTTGTCCTTCGTTAACCTAAAGTTACTGCCATGTGAACCCGAATGAAGCAGAAGGACGCGAGTATGAACGACGCCATGGTGGGCGAACTAGTCTGTTTGCAACTTGCCGTTCGTCTTGGATTTCACTCGCCACTAGTCAAGTATTTCAGATGTCATTGCTATGCCGAGAGTTAATTTCACGGTAGAAGTATCGGACTATTTCTAATTGTCGTCGGAGTTCTTGTTGCAAGCAAGGAGCATCTGGGAGTAGACGAAGGAACTGTTACTTTACTCAGCCCTGAGTGTGATAAAGCCGTCTCCGCAACTATCAAGTTTCACCAGGTGTTGATGCAAGGTCCATATAAGCTACTGAACTTTGACAGCTACTGCGTAATGAATTCTCCTAAACCAGAACTCGTCGTCATTTTGGTCCGTGAGTAAAACTAGAACTGACTAACGTCTACATTTTACTGTTAAGTTCTGGAACAATGATGCTCATTAACGCCAGCCATAAAAACAGAAACTGCCAAACGTATATCCTTTAAAGCGTCGTATTTATTATTTTGCGTTTTTATGTGTGTTCATTTGCCAGTAATTCCTAAAGTTTGATTTGATGATAGGAAAAAATTCGTTAAGGATAATTTGGCGCTTGCCTCCAAAGTAACATTATATGCAGGGTAAAAGGAAGCTGTGCTTCTTTATGGATTTAGTAAGATGTTTCTGCTCATTTGAAATGAACACGATCATTGGTTAAAAATTAAGCTGAATGAAAGAAATGTGCTAGATCCGAAATACTGGTATATTTTGAGAAATTGAAAATACTTATTGAAAAGGAAATTACAGATATTTTTATCTTCCTTTTGTATTGGAGGAAGCAAGCCTATCTAGTCCAATTAATTGCCAACCATAGGTGAAATTAATTTAAGGTAGCCTATAGATAACGAGTTGCTGAAAGTGATTTAATATTTAAATCCAATTTAAGCTTTTACAGAGCTAATGGTGTAGTCCACTAGGAGCAACGTAACCTATTAACAGATTAGGAATATTTTGAAATAAATGTTTGTATTTTTGTTATCTTACGATTCTTGTGTATGAATTTTTGGTCTCTGCAGAACATGATTGAACCCGGGAGAGATTTTTTTGCGATAACATTTGAATTAGTGTTACATTTGAATTAGTGAATTAGTGTTAGTGTTGAATTAGTGTTAGTGTTTGAATTAGTGTTAGTGTTGAATTTGAATTTCAGTGTTACACTGTTCTCATCATGTTGTGCTCTGTATGGTGATCAGCTATGGTTGAGGTATACCAAGAGAGCTCTTGGCACTGTTAAGACATTTTATCATAACAGTGTCAAAAGATTTCTTGGAGTCCCTCGTTTTTCGCTTAGCCATGCCAGTTGTATTGCAGCAGGAGTGTCACCTTTTGAGGTCGTGTTGGGTGGGCACTTCGTGCAGTGGTATCGAAATCTGCTTACACATGATAACAGACTTGTTGCCGCAGTTATGACATCTTCAGTGGGAAGAATTGGTCGGCTGCAAGATCGATATCGTACTACTTTAGATGAGCACATGCTCAATACTGCAGACTTGGGTGTCTTCTCAAGAACAGATCTCAAACGCTACTTGGATTGGTTCACTAGGAACTATTACAGTTTACTGTGATTTTCTCCATTCAAACGTTTGTTGTTCTGTGTTTTTGTATTTTTTGTGCTGTCGTATATCCTCAACTGGATGAAATAAAGTCTATTATTATATTATATTATTAATTTTTTGTAACGCAGCACCAAAAGTGTTCCAGTTACTTCAAACTTTTACTTCAAACTTTTGGTGCTGCATTACAAAAAAGTAAGTGAAAATGAACGAAAACCAAAGTAAATCATCCGTACCATCAGTATTTGAAAAGCAGTTGAATCGGTCCAAAGAACTTCCTAAATTCCTTCCTGTTTTCTATAATGTTCTATACAAACAGCGGTTAAAACGTTTGGGGTTAGCCTCTTTGGAACTGCCACGATTACAAGCACACGATTACAAGCTTACTTTCTCAATTCTACACGGACTAGTGGATGCAGACCCAAAAAGCTTTTTCTGTGTCCAAGGTAATGCATATACCAGAGGACACCCACTTAAACTTACTGCTGCAATAAAGAAAAGAGACTGTAGAAAGTTCTTCTCAAACCGTGTAGTACAGCCATGGAATTCCTTGGCGTCCGAGTTGGTGGTGTCGCTTAGTCTTCATCAGTTCAAACTGGGTCTCAGAAATATTTATCTTTCCATGGTTTTAAAGTGTTTTTGATCTTATTTGATCTTGTATTTGTACTTTAATTTTTAATCACTAACATTTGCGATGATGCAGCCCAATGGGTCTAGAAATTAACTCTTGTTTAAAATTAGTAGGGGCTGGTATGAAAGGGTAATATCTTACCCCTTCCAGTTTCATTTTACCATTTATTTTTGGTAATAAAGCTGAAATATTATTGTTATTATATTATACAGGGTCAGGCAAAAGTCCGGTCACACGGAAATAACTGCCGTTATAGTGGTCCTATGTTAATTCTGAAGACATATTTGTGATGTAAGTCCGATATGGCGAAGGCAATGAAGACATTTTCAATTACCTTGAAAACAGCAATCAAGGTCATCCAAATTCTCTTCGAAACAGCACAAGATAGAGCACGAAAGTGAATTACAAAGTTGTGTGTGAGCATCAAACATGACAAACTACGAAAACAGATTGAAAATCTGAGCATAATTACAATAGTTATGAGGAAAACAAAATAGCAACAATGTCTTCCCTGAACGTTTTAACTGCCAAGCAGTGAAGCTTAGGGGCTGCCTCTACAAGCGAGTGCACAAATGATCCGAGTCTATCCTGCGTCAATCGATGCAAGTAAATGAGTGTAGTTCAGGATGCAATAAAAGAAAACAACGTATGTTTGGTTTAGGCCTAAAGTATTGAGCCATCATTCACAACACAGAAAGTCACGTTTGGTATACGATTATTTTCTGATTTTACATTTATTATTTTTTTCTGGCACTGATGCACCTTTGAGTGACATCCAGCCCGGTCGCTACAATTGCCCAATGTAAATCGCATTGTTGTTTCGAATGCCCATTGCTCACACTTAATTTCCAAAGGCGGGAAAACCCTGGACATTCACATTTACAAATGCCCGCACTTTTTAATAGCGTCATAAATCATTATGGCATTACAGATTAGTTCCATTAAAGATTAAATTACAGTTTTATGCTGAGCGGGGAGCAACTGACGAGAATAATTTGCGTTACTGGCTGATAGGTAGAGGCGGATTTTATATTTCTGCCACCTAGGACTACACAGATTCACCCCCCCCCCCTTCCCCAAAAAATAGTGCTTTCACCTGATTTTGTTTTCTGGAAAAATGCAGGATAGACCTACGATTACGATACTATGAAAATAAGGTGGGCGGATGGCATAATAAGGGGGCACTACATAGTGTATAAGTGCCGGCATTTGTATGCCAAAATAAACATTTTTTCTGGGGAGGGATCGGAAAATTACACCCCACTTTATGACCCCCTGCTACAAAAAAACGTACGACCACTTTATTATTAACGTGCAATTTTTTTTATTGTTTTGTGAAATGTAGGCACCATAAAGAAAAGAATATTGGAGAAAACATCAAAGATTTTCAAACATCGGAGATTTCTTTAAAGATTTGTCGCCTCCTTCTTTAGGGTCACTTTCATTCCTGTCCCTTGCAGTCCCCCCACCCCTCCCCGCTGTTATTTACGTCATGTCTTCCATCGGTAACATGTCATTTCGAATACTACTACAACTACCTTACTACTGCAAGGTAAAATTCCAACGCCCACCCCCCCCCCAAAAAAAACAAGTTTATTTACGTCTATGAATGCCCAAACCTTTAAACCATGTATGCTCCCTACTTTCCCATCTGCCCACCTTATTTTCGACGTATTCTGATAGTACGCCATACTGCATTTTTTCCGAAACATTTTTCCTGAAAAAAAAAAAGGCAGATGAGAGCGTTTTTTTTTTTTTCCGGCTGGGTGGGGGGTTTTTTATCTGCATAGTCCTAGGTGGTAGAATATAACTCCACCTCTTCCAGTGAGCAAGTGACGCAAATTCATCTTGTCAATTGCTTCCTGTTCAACATAAACTTGTAATTTACCCTTTAATGGAAGTAATCTGTAGTGCCATAATGTTTTATGAAGCTGTTAAAAAGTGTGGGCATTCGAATTTCCAGAGTTTTCCCGCATTGGATGAAAGTTAAGGCATTCGTAACGACAATGTGTTTTTACATTGCTGGCCGATTGTTGCGATCGGGCTTTAAATCACTCGAAAGGGAATTAGGCTTCGGCAAAAAATAAATAAATGTAAAATCAGAAAGTAATCACATACCAAACGTGACTTTCTGTGTTGTGAACGATGGCTCATTACTTTAGGCCTAATCCGTATCCGTTTTCGTTTACTGGAATCTGAAATTTAACTGCACTCATTGATGCAGTAATAAGTATAAAGGCTCGGAACTCATGCATTCGCTTGTAGAGGCAGCCCCTAAGCTTCACTGCATGGCAATTAAAAAGACATTGTTGCTATTTTGTTTTCCTCATAACTATTGTAATTATGCTCAGATTTTCAATCTGTTTTCGTTGTTTGTCATGTTTAATGCTCACGCACAACTTTGTAATTCACTTTTGTGCTGTATCTTGTGCCGTTTGGAAGATAGAATTTGGATGACCTTGAATGCCGTTTTCAAGGTCATTGAAAATGTCTTCATTGGCTTCGCCATATCTGACTTACATTACAAATATGTCTTCAAAATTTCCATAGGACCACTATAAAGGCAGTTTTTTTGTGTGTGACCAGACTTTTGCTCACCCTGTATAATGAATGGATACTAGCAGAATGCGCATGAAAAAGAAATAGATTTGACCAGACAGAATGTAGGCATCGTTAGCAATTAGAATATTTTCAGAAGAAAATGGTTTCCCCCTATGAATGTAGCAAGCTCTACGAATGATAACATTGAGAGGATAGTTTACCCATGATTTAGCACCAAGTGAGGAAAAGAACTTGGTCCCGACATATAGACCAGTGGTGACGTGCGTTCTGTTGTGATGCTCGAGTAGACCAATGATGCGAGCACAACATTAAAATTTTTGTTTTTGCACCAGAAATGTGATCATTGTTTTAGCATTGCCGTGAACTTCTGAAGATGGTGAACGGTCCTCTAAACTTTGTTAAGAATTCACCGAAAGTACAAGTGGACTCTTGTGTGTTCGTGAGCTGTGGTAAAGTGTAATTCCTTGCTTTAATAATTTCAGTTATTCGAAAAAATAACAGAAGCAAACTTATTGAAGAAGAGACTTATAAAGACAAGAAGAGATGAAGGCATGACGAGATGAGACTAACGTATGAGGTTGCATAAGAGACAAGACCGAGATAATTGGCCAAGTCTTGTTTCGCCTTGACCTTAACCCTAGTTTATAATCCATACACAAGAATATATGATATTAACGAAATGATACATGTGAATTTCTTACTTGATTTCATTTTCTGTTTGTAGTTTGTTAATTGCAACTGTATGCAATCGTGCTTTTCTGCCTCCAGTAGTTTGTGTAATTTCTGAACTCTCGGCTTTCATACTCTGAAAAAAAATTCAAAATATATGCAAAGGTATTTAAACAGAACTATAACCGACAGTGCGATGCTTAATTTCTCCACCTGGTCTTTCAATATTTTCTATTCATATTTAGTATATAAGCTTTGTTGGAATTGGTGAACATGTGAACCAACTTTTACTAATTTCGATTTGTCACGTCGGAGATCTGGACCTGAGCTGGTATCGTGATTTTCATTTTCGGCTTGGGACACGTTCATACAATGGTCTCTACAGACTAAACCATTTATCCTAGAAAGCTGGTTCTTACCTCATTTGAAAGAGACCCTTCTACAGAAGCGTCCTTTACAGAAATAGACATTTCAATTGGTCGTGCCATTCCGAAGTTACAGGGCCCTGAACGAGCAGTGTATTATTTTGCATTGTACTCGGCAAACACCAGCCGCAAGTGTAAATCTCTCGTAATATCTTCTATTGTACACAGTGGTACAATAATAATAATCGTACGGTCGGCACAAATGCTAATAATCTAACAGCAGCACATAAAGCAATAAATGAGCAAAGTAAGGGAGTCCACACAAAATATACTATCCGAAAGCTATTTAATTCCGTTATTTAGGGTTAGGGTTATCCCTCCTTTAAATCAGTTAAACTTCGTAATATTAATTTAAAGCACTCCTAAAATAATTGGCCCAAGGGATAATAAGAGAAAGGGGGCTCTTATATGAGATGTGCCCTTTCTTAACTCTGAACCAGACTCAGGCTCTAAAGGAGGGAAGCTCCTTTAAAATTCGGCTAAGTCCGAGATCGTCAAATTAAATCAGAATTAAACTCAGAATAAATCCGGCTGGAATCCTGGTGCGGTCGGCTCAGTGACGGGTGGCTTTTTAGGTCCAAAATCGTTGGGAGAGAGAGAGAAATAGGCCAGGGAAGTTGCTTATAAAGGGGGCCCGTATCTTGGTCTATTGTATTGCAGACGATGTGGAATTGGATGCTGTGATTGCCGGGAGAGCTAAGATTGGCTCCCGGCCGGACCACTGATGTCTACTGAGTATCTGGATAGGGCCACATGTGGTAGCTATTAAAAGTGCATGAGGCAGAGGCCAAGTGCACTGAGTGTCGTCTGCTAAGCTAAAGCTAATGTTATTCTGATAATAATAAATGGACGTTGTAAGACTGTTGCTGTTAATAAGTTAATGTTATATCGGTAAGAAATAACGGTTGTGTAACGTTAGTTACCTACACCGATATTTTATATTGGAAAATGCTAATTCTTAAAATATTTACAATGACCTTTCTGAAATAAGGTCGGCTACTCCTTACTTGGGGTAATGATCTATCTCCTTAAAGTTTTTATTTTAATTTAGTACTTTGATTAACTTATTCCGTAATATGGTTCTACTTACTGGCGATTGCTGGAGTAAACTTCCCGCTGAGATGCAAGGAAAAACGTCTCAGGTTGCTCTAAGAATACCCTTTAAGTTTATAATATTTTTTTTTAAAGTTTTCCATGAGTAAAAGACCTTGCACAGCAATCCTCAACTTCGGAATCCTATTTTACTATTGGGGTGGAATGATTGTTAAGTGGGCCTAGTTGTTGGTCGATGAACCTATGGGTTAGAATTTTTCGAAGTTCTTTGACGAGTTCTCATGCAAAACAACCCAAAAAAAATTCCTGGAAAAATTTTTTCAGAGGGGGGGGGGGGATGAGTGCTGATACTGTATTATTTAGTACTTACTGTGATGGTACATACATGTCAGATATTTCCATATACAACACTGTACAAGTTCTGATTTCATAGTAATAATTCAGTATTTTCTAGTTTCTGACCTAAGTGACAATTTCGGTCAATAAAAATTCGACTTTGTTACTATTTTTGTTTTTCTTAACTAGGTGTCGTGTCTTAATATTTACCATGCAGCTCCTGTCTCGTATTTTTATTTCACTGGGAGAATCAGGAGTAAAACAAATAACTTATTCATCTCATTCGCGGGGTCTTGAGTTTTGTTTGCTGGTACTAATTTCGTGGAAGTTTCACTTTTTCTGTGGAAAGTTCATTTTTCTGTAGAAAGTTCATTTTTGTATAGAATTCAGTATGGTTTTGGAAGTTCACCTTTCTTGTGACAAAAGTCCCCTTGCCTTTAGAAGAGGTTTCCTTGCTTTTAATGAAGTCATCTTGCCTTTAGAAAAGGTTTGCTTGCTTGTGAAAATCGTCTTTCTGAAACAACAGAAAAAACTTTCGGGTGTAACCTGTTTTGGCCGATTTGTGTTTCTACATGCGTAATTGTAACGTTTCTCTGAAATAAACAATATCTTAACCCATTTTATTATTACTCTGTTGCTATATCGAGTGCGCCTCCGCACTTCTGTACACCTTGTTTGTGTTCATGTGAGTTATTCACGTTTTCTAGTGCTGCTGATGGCGTCGTGATTTCGGTTTCGCTTTCGTTTCCCTTTGATGTGAAATCTGAGCTTCGTTCGCTCGTGGTGCCATCTCGTGACGTGAAGGCGAACGATTTCGGTGTTAAAGGTACCTGCTAGTAATCCACTGTCCCAGCGCTGCTTTCATCGCTCGGCTATGATTGGATTGCTGCCAATTGATTTACTTAATTAAAATCATACATTACTTAGATAATTTTTTGGTTACGTAGAATGAGGTTTGTGAACTGATTACCATTTGTTTGTCTGATTCCGTGGTGTAGGGGCGTCTATCCCCCCCTAACACAATGAGGCATTCCCCCCCAACAAAAATTATGTCCCCCCCCTCCGGTAAAAATTGTAACTCTGAGGCAATTTCCCCCAACTAAAAATTATTATGTCCCCCCTCCCCATTGGCGGATCTAGGATTACCTTAAAGGGGGTGCTGTCCCAGTGCACCCACCTAAATCTGCCACTGCTCCCCTCCCACCCCCTAATGGTAAAAACTGTAACTCTAATTCTTTACTAATTCTAATGACTGATTTATTACATTGAGACTTCACATCAATTTCTTACGCAACTCCTTTGAGTACATCGCAAATTTGTTTATAATTAAGTCGACACTTAATTCAGCAGCAATGTCCTGTCACATTGCCTTTTTTACTGCTACTGTGCAAAGAAAGAGCACGCTCGCCCTATGTTTATTGCTGCCGTGAAAAGAATGAACATGCTCGTATTAATTTTCTATATTTAGACCAATTCTCATAATGACTGCCTATTCCTGTCCCCATCCCCGTTAGCATCACCATCCCCGCTAAGCTACATAGGCATCAATCCTGGGGAGTTGGGGAAGAGGAGTTACAACCCAAATTACAACTCCCGTGCCGTCCCCCACGTTTTCAAGCCGAGAAGTTTGCTCCTCACGAAACATGTAGAGTTTGAATCTACCCCAAAACAAAACTTGTTAAGGATTCCCGCCAAGCTTTTCGGCCGTGCGAAATCATAAAATCAAACGCCAAGCTCTTTCGCCAAGCTAATCCCACCGAGTAATAGTTCGAAGGTTAAATGAAATGTATGAAAATTGCTTACAGTGCAATTTTCAATTATTTCATTTAACGTTTGAAGTATTAGTCGGTGGGATTAGCTTGGCGGAAGAGCTTGGCTTTTGATTTTACGACTTCACACGACCGAAAAGCTTGGCGGGAATCCTTAACAAGTTTTGTTTTGGGGTAGATATCAGTAATTTTTGGTCCAAATTGATGAAATCCATTTTGAAATGCCAATCTAGTTTTCTGGTCCATTTCTTTTTCTTCTTTTTTTTTTGGTTTCGTTAGATTTTGAGGACAGCAGTCACTTTTTTTCATTTGATTAGCATTTCTATTAGTATTGCAGTATCTCCTTGCAAACGCATTAAGTTCTTTAATTGTCAGTTTGGCATTGTTGCATAAAAACAATGTTTAAAACAATGTAAAACAATCAATTCGGACCTTTGTCGCTCCCTAACCCCTGAATCACTTGACCAATTAGAAAGGTCCACATGAAAAGGGCACATCTCCAGAGCAATACCTGTAAAATGAGCTAAGAACCAGCTTTATTTACCGCATGGAAGAATTTATTTTCGTGATACAAAAAAAAAGCGTTAGTAGTAAGTCATTATGCAAATATCAACGTTATTCACGTGGTTTTTTCAACAAGAAAACGTTAAGCTATGGGTCTAACAGTGACTTTTATGTTGTCAGGCGTAATGAAGTCTCCCAATCAAACAAGTTTCAGCCTTTTCTGTCTCATTGTTATTTATCCTCACATGCCTGAAAACAGCCAAACTCCCTTTGCTGTAAAGACACAACGTGTCTAGTGGGCGCCATGCTCATATATACATATTATCTGGATGTTATCGTTTTATCTTGGCGGGCGACACACTAGCGTGTGTCTTGAACAAAAAAAATGTACTCTCATCTTTTCCCGTTGCGTAAATCAGTCCCAAACATAGGGTAGTAAAGAATTTAAGTAGCAAGGCAAGGTAGCTATTTTACCAGTATTTTTTTTTTACCGTATTTGCTGCCTATCGGGGCTGTTGGCCCCTAAGCATCCTCTAAATATACTAGAAACTGATATATAAAGTTCCATCTTATTATTAAATTTTCGCTTTCTTGTGGAATATGATTTTATTACATTCAGTCAAGCTCACGCAAACTGTTAAAATGCTATTTTTCAGGTGCCAGCTTTCTAGCCTGGCTAAGTAGCCGACGCCAAGAGATGGCAGCCGTATTGGTCCACCGGCCCGGTTAAATGCCTGAGCCCGCCCTTTCCCCCCCCCCTTTACAAAACTACGAGGGTTGTAATTTGGGAAGGGGGGAGGGACCGGGTGCAAGACTTCCATAAGAAGAATACCCCGACCTCCCCCACATTTTAAGAATTCATTCATCCACCCTGAAATACGAAATTTTGGTTGTCTGTTGGTTTTTGACTTGTCCCCTCCATAATTAGAAAATTCGACACCCTTTAATACATCTTACCGGTAGCCTATCATTATTACAGTGTAATAATACGTAGTTTAATTAACAACGTATTCTTACCGTGTGTCCGTGGCCCACCAGGGATAAGTGTGATGTTATCAGCACGCCAGTGTAGTACGCACTCGCAGAGACAAACGACAAAAAGCTGCAGCGGATTACATCAGTAGGCCTAATCCCGCGTAAAAAACAATGAACTTGCTGTCACGTCGAGAGTTTGGTTGAGTCGTCACCGATATCGACTGCCCTCTAACGAGAGTGCATTGTTGACATCCTTTTTTTTTTGCTTGTAGCTTGTCGTTTTAGTACCTAACCCCTTGTAGCAGGCATTGCCTGCAATGCACACGTTTTCTCACAGACTCGTTACGCTGCTTGCTTACACTAGGCAGCCGACATTCATTTTGCATCGAGGTGGAGGAAACGGGTAGGCGGGCGGTGGTGGTGGAGGGGGGGGGGGAGGGGGTGAAGGGGAAAGTAAGATTCGGGAAGGAATATTACTTGTCGGTTACACTTACAATGTGTTCTACTGTTCTGCATGCCATCTCTTCTAAGGTAAATCGTTGCGGGCAAACTTAACAATTTTTTTGCTATTGTAGATAGTCTCCCCCCCTAAAATTTCAATGAGGCATTTGTCTCCTTCCCCCCAATAGATAGACGCCCCTGCCGTGGTGTCTTATACACTATTTCGTGGACTTAAATTATTTGGTCCAAAATTAGTTAGATCGGTTATGTTTTAAGGAGTGACTGGACAGTGCCTCTGTTTCCTTAATACTACGCAATGCGAGGGAGGTATGCATCTGGGGGGGGGGGGGGAAGAGAGAGAGATTTTATTTTTCCAGCTTCCTGGATCTCGGCCGTTTGGTCATTTGGATTGAAATCTTTCACCAAGATGAACGTTCATCACCACAACGCTCGCTGTGGGCCATGCCGGGATCGTTTCCCTGATGGCAGGGGTGTTAACCCCAACTGCTCCCTTCTTCGAGAGGAGTACCACGTAAGTTAATTTATTGGTGATTTGTGTTTTATTCGTTTTGTTAGAATTATGTATTTTTTTTTCGATTCTTAGGGAATCTGTGGTTTTTAGATGCTTTTTAGGTTTGACGATTGGAAATCTTTTCTTTGTTCCAAGATGACATAGAAAATATTTCTAGGCCTATAACAAGTTAGCAACGGTTTACCGATTTACCGCTTAAGTTACTAGTACGTTTTGCAATGGTCTATGGAGATAATCAAAATGAAATATGATGCTTAATTATCGTAATTCATACAGAAATTTTTCCGATTAGTGCGTCTAAGAATTCTGTGGCCGCCGAAGTTGGTGGCCACGTTTCGTTACTTTGTTGAACGAACGCAGTCGCTTTTGAAGTTTATGTTACCGTAAATCGTGGATTAAACGCCCATGGGCTTATGTAGTTAATTTGGCAAAAATAGGGGGTGGGCTTTAAATAAAACATTATCAAGTTTCTAACCTTTCTGGACATCTATTACAGAAAATTCGAAGCTTTTGCACGATCTCTGAAGACCAATTTTTACGTACTTTTAATTGCTGTTAAGAAGGGAGGAGGCTTAGGTGAGAGATGCCCAGGCCTGTGCAGGTGCTAGGAGCTAAAGGAAGAGTCCACTGTTACTACAGGGAGGGAGAAGGGGCCAGTAAACATAGCAAGCAGTACTATCTTTATTCACATCATATAACTTTTAGGTAATTTTTCGTAGAAAAACGACAATTTGAGGGGTGGGCTTTAACTCCACTATTTCATGATTTTGACTTTGCTGCATTTTAGGGGGTGGGCTTTAGCTTCAACTGGGCTTTTAATACATGATTTACGGTATACTAAGTCGAGTGTTAGTAATTATCGAGCTTGTTAAGCAAATCAATTTCTTCAAAAAGCACTTTCTAGATTCTAGTTCCTTATTAACTTGATGCGGAATGTGCATAATTAACGGTATAAAGACTTTTTATTGTGGGTCGTGTTGACCTGAAAGTTAATTCTTAATTGTTCGAATGACGTATTACTTATGTTTTTTTTTCCGTTTAACTAGAGACTGATTTGCTTAACTTCTGTTATTTCTTGAGAGTTGGGGGGGGGGGGGCAGAGATTAGGAAGGACGAATAAATTTGGGAAGGATGGGGCGTAGCTTGGATTTTCGGACTGTCGTCTATAGATTTTAATTTTCGGACTGCTGTCTATAGATTTAAATTTTCTACATGCTGTTCCTGTAAGGGGGGGGGGGGGGGGATTGCGTCCGGTAGCTTAGGCCTTCCTAGCAAAATTAATTTTTACTGTGGTTGGAGTTCCTTTGTTGTTCTACTTTTTGATTTACTAAAGTTGGCTATCGCCACTTTAATTTTTTTTATCTTATTTCGAAAGTGGGGAAAAGTCATATCATACAGGGAAAAATCAAAACGGTTGGTTTGATTCTTAAATTTCTTAATTTTTCAGTGTGAGTGTGTGTGGGTGGTGGTGGTGGTGAAGATCTAATTGAGATGGTGGGGGGGGGGGGGGGTAGAGAGAAGGTTTTTTTTTTAATGTTCCTAACTCTGAATTTCTTTGAATTTTGCAATTACGGTCTGGCTTGTTTAGGCGTAATTGAATTCAATTCAATTCAGTTTATTGCAAAAACAGCAGAAGCTTTTAGCAAGGGGGGAGCAACTGGTGGGTGTGCACATTAGGTAAGTAACCAATACTCAAAAACATACCAAACTCACATGTTTTCAATGCCAGGTGGAAAGTATAATAAAAATTCAGTCCAAATTTAGAAGAAAGTTGCGGGTCTTAAGAATTGTTACAGTTGAGGTAAGAACCTTTTTTACCATAAAATTTTTTCCCAATAAGATTTACAGACAGGCTTTTCCAATTTAACAATTCAGCATCCCTACAATGGCAATACATTGGACATTCAAAAAGAATATGATGTACGTCTTCATCACAATTCAAATTACAAAGTTCACAGTTCAAAGGAAGGCGGGCTTGCTTCCTCCAGGTTGTACCATTAATTGGAAGAGAATCCATTCTTATCATAGCAAGGATGCCATTTTTATGTTTGCCAAAAGCGTAACTTCTAAAATTTGGAAGGATAGTTTCAAAGAGTCTAGGGTAAAGATACGAAGCACGATAGGCTTCCAGTTTATTAGAATTTGCCTGGAAGAAGCAGTCAGCCAAAGTCAAAAGCATGGATGGCTTATTTAACCTCCAGGCCTCAGCCTCCTTATCCATAAGGAAAGGTAGGCCGGTAGAAATACACAATTTACTGATATTTTTGAACCAGATAGTAGAAGTTTTCCTCTTGTCCTCGAGATGACGCGAGGATATCTTTCCATGTTCATCTTCTTAAGTTTAATCCAAAATCCCAAAATATGCTTGCACTGGTTCCAGAAAAGGTGAACTCTTCCACACTCAGCATAAATGAAGCAGTTAGGAACTGACCTTCTGACTTGCAAAATCTTTTTCAAGAAAGTCGTTTGCATAGCCTCGATACAATCCCACCTGCTGAAGCCCCAAATTTCAGAACCATACATCAGTTTAGGCAAAATGCAAGAATCCCAAAGTTTTAGCTGACTTTCAATATCAAAAATTTTTGCCCTGGAGATCAGACCCAAAATAGCCTTTTCTTTTAGCTTGGCTTCATGAATCACCCTGTTAACATGTTCGGTAAATTTACCGCTGGGAGTAAGCCAGACACCAAGGTATTTGTATTTATTTACAATTTAAATTTCTTTCCCATCAAAAAACCATTTTTCTTTTTTGCTTAATTTACCACCTTTCCTACAAACCATAATCTTGGATTTAGATAAATTTAATTTCAGACAGTTTTCATCGAGAAAAAGTTTAAGTACATTAATGGCCCGTTGGAGCTCAACTGGAGAGTCAGCAAGTAGAACCATGTCATCAGCAAAAAGCAGCATGCAAATATTCTCATTATGGCCAATATCAATACCCGTACATTTCATTTTTAGGACATCTTCCAGGTCGTTAATATACAGAGAAAAAAGTATAGGACTGAGAATGCAGCCCTGCTTGAGACCTTTATTGATGTCAAAAAAGTCTGTGTTCCCAACTGGGGTTCTAATAGTAGCTTTGTTTTCACTATACAATTTAAATAAGATTCTAATCAGTTTTGGGCTAAGCCCAATTTTAAACAGTTTAGTCCACATTTTTTCGAGATTAACAGTATCAAATGCAGATGCCAGATCAACAAAAAAGAGGTACAATTTTTTACCCTTATCAACAGCTGCATCAATGTATCAGCTGCATCAATGTAACTAGTATAAAAATATCGTCCTGTGTAGAATAACCAGGTCTAAATCCAGCCTGGGCTTCGCAGAGGATGTTATGATTTTCTACCCAATCACAAATACGATTGTAGAGTATCCTAGTGAAAATTTTACTAATAATATTGAGCAATGAAATTCCCCTATAGTTTGCAGTATCCCGCCTATCTCCTTTCTTAAAAATTGGGCAAATAATAGAAATATTCCAACTTATAGGAATGTTTTCAGTGTTAAAGATTTTATTAAACAGTTTAAGGAGATACCCAAGAACAATACTTTTACTGCTTTTCCATAGTTCTGGAATGAGTTGGTCAGAGGCAGCAGCTTTGCCATTTTTTAATTTATCAATAGCTCTCTCGATTTCACCCTCACAAATTTCGGCTGAAAGGTCAGGATCATCATTGTTAAGTCATATAACGTCGCCAGGGAGTGTGACCGTAATGTTACTATCGTAAAGTAAACTTTGAGATGGTGGGGGGGGGGTAGAGAGAAGGGTCTGGCTTGTTTAGGCGTAATTGAATTAATTCGTTATTTAATTTAATTTTCAGGATTCTCCAGCGTCTCCTGAACGGTCGGGGGATCGAGGGCCTCCCCAGTCTGCCCGGCCCTGGGACGTTGCCATTGCACACAGGTCGTATGTCCCGACATTTCAGGGAGTCTTGTCTCCCAACTCCCAGACACGTTGTTCCGGTTTTGAGAATCCCCGTCACCCGGCTCCGATACGGCCGGTACTGGCGTCGCCTGTAAAAAAATTTTTTTATGTCTTAATTTAATAAATTTGTGCTGGTTTCTTTAGGTGAACTGGTTTACCTTTGTTAATTATTTTCAATGTTTCTATTTCGTATTTTTGTCTGGCGTGCCTGACAAAAATTCGAAATCGCTACTTGTTTGCTAAGCTTGGTTCATATCTTAGGCAATTCCACCATTTATGATTTTTAGGTGACCATGCGCAATCTAGGCGATCATGGCTGATAAAGGTAACTGTGGTAATATAGGCTACCGTGGCCGGAGCTCCTGGATGGCCTTTGCGAAGTTACCTCGATTGACATTTTTTTTTCGTGCTTGCGTTTGAAATGTGCAACGTGACAGGACTCCATCTTTTGATATGATAATAGAAATTTCTAGATGCCATCCGTTCATAATTTTTGCATGTATGGCTTCCTAAAGGTACCAAGGTTACCAATTGTACGTGGTTTTTATGAATTATTTTTACGTTTTAAGGTACGATTTTCGCTGCTATGTACGACTGAGTAGGTAAGTTCTTTGTCCGCCATTGTCCGAATTTGGAATTTCGCATTTTGAATTGGGCTTACATTACATATTTATTAGAATAGCAGAACCATTAGGGTTCTTATTAGCACCGAATTCCTAATTATTTACGTGAATCTTAATTCTTAATGCAATTCTATAATTCTTAGACATAAATATCTTGTGCTACTGCTCGTAAATTTGCTTGACGGATCCGTGTATGTTCTATGCCAATTGATAGCCAACTAACGTAACTTTGAATCGTGCATCATTAACAAATTTACTTAAATTATTAATTAATTCTCATCATGCGTACGCAATTTCAATTCGTACAATTCATCGGAACGGAACCAGAAACAATTTGCACAACCAAAGTGCTGTACGATCGTCAAGTAAGATCTGATGTGTGTTGCTCGTCCTGTACACTTCGCATTTGTACGTTTTCTTTTCATTGCAATTTTGTGGGGAGCTTATACTTATAACATATTTTACCAATAAATACATAAAATAATTCATGCTGATACCTGAAGTAATTCTACGGTAAGTTCGCAACTTATTAATTTCTCTACGAAGAAATGGATTTCTAAGAAGCTGTACCGCATGCTTCACATTTGTACATTTTTTCTCCATTGTCAAAGTAGGTTTTTGGGCTGAACTGTCACGTCACTGACAATTGGAATTTCTACGGCTCTATTTTTTTTTTGACAGATGGATTTGCGAGTGCAATCGTTATTTATTTATTTGTTCATAATTTATATTTTTCTACAATTTCCGGTTATGATGTGGTTATGGGGAAAGAATATTTGCTTTTTACCAATGTTAGCGACATCACACCTAACACGTTCTCTCGCTATGTGTAGCGACTGTCGTGCTAATTTTGACGTTGCGAACTTGTTTTAGCAAATCGTATGCATGTATTGCTACAAATTTTTCAATTAGGTTCAATTTCGCTTGCTTATTACGATGTGCTACGTAATTAAATAGTATGACAGAACGAAATCTGTGTTTGGTGAATTTCAATGTGATTTCAAATGCTCGAACGCGCTCTTCACATTTGTATAGCGTTTCTCCAGTACGAGAATAGGGGGTTAGCTACTCATGATCCTGCACTAATGCTTGGTCGAAATTATGCTTACACATAATTTCTGGAGCATTAATGCTGGAACGGGTCAGGTAACCGTGGTTCGGGAGTAACTTACGTTTTTCTATCAATTTCCTGCTCTCTAAGTCTCTCTTTCTGTAACGTTGCACACGTGTGAGGTTCACGTTGCTTACGCTTTCGATTCTCTGCTCCTTTAGCTAGAGTGGTATCTTGCTGAAGGTTAGCTTGATGAGGGGGGGGGGGCCCGCCGGGGGTTTGCTTGATGAGGAGGGGTTAGTTTTTGCTGGGGGTGCAACCAAGGTGCTTCGATTTCTGCAGCGTGGTCGGATGCAGTTTGGAAATCAGATAGCGGATTTCCTGTTCGGATTGCCAAAAAGGCTGCAAGTAGGGTAGGTTCTCCCCACAATTTTAGCATATACTAGAGGTAAGTATTTTAAAATAGTTAATACTAATTTTAATCTAGTTAAAAGTGACGTTTCTTTTCACTAACACATTAGTACCACTTCCGGTAGTTGTTTCCGGTTATGTTTGGTATCATTGGAAAGGAAATTTAGAGAAGAACAATAACATGACTCACGGTCGTTCACAGTGAGTGCCCGACGTGGTTGTGTCTTATCCGCTGAAATTTGTAAATTTTCTGCTATTTGCCTGACATCGTCCAGCCAAACCTCGCATGTCCACTTCATGAATCATTGGTAACTGTTTGGCGGCAAACCATAAGTTCATACATGCTCCATATCAGAAGTTATGGCCATCTCAAACTTTCTCGGCGCGATGTCGGCCTGACCCATTTTTTTAAACTCTACGGTAGCCTTTGTGTACCACCAGTCTTTCACAAATTTGGTACAGCTGAACAGTACTCTACGGAAGTCCATTGAGACCATCATTATTTTAGCTTAAAATTTTTAAAATTTGCAAAAATCACTTTTATTCGCATTGCTTCATACTTTTTAATCGTGGTTTTTTTTATCTATTTAAAAAAATTTTTTTATTGGATTGCACAGACAACTTATCATGAATCAAAGGGAGAGTCCAATGCAGCCTGCTATTGATCGGAGGAGGACCTGTTACTACGAAGCTGACTGCCCCCCCCCCCCCCCTTTTCTGCATCACCCACCACTGATTTGGGATCCACAGCGAGTCTAAATGATTCCGTCAAGAGGTTACGGACTGCTTTGGCCACTGCCAGTCTTGAAAAAGACCTTAATCTACGTGATATCTCCCTGAAACTGGACCCGATCACTTCAAACACAACCATTCTCCGCCAGGAGGGCTCTCACCCCACTATTGCACCTGCCACTGCTGAAATATTGGCGAATAAAATTGATTCGCAAGCCAAGCTTTTACATGATCACTACACAAATAACTTTTTAACATTTACAAAACATATCGAAATTTGTGTACAGGATCGGTTTGCCGCCCTGGAAACTGTGCTTTTCTTGAGATTAGATGAACTGACAGCGAAATTGGAATCACATATCGATGGCCTACCTAACTCAAAACCCACATCTGTGCCTGTATTAAACAAAATCATACAGCCTAAACATTTTCCAGCCGTCGATATTTTCCTACCCAGCACGTCTGCTCAACCCGCCTTTAAACTACCACCAAATGTTACAACCCGTCGAAATCGAAGGAAGACCGTTTGCCACTCCCCGACAGTTGCTGCGAGTTCTGCACAACAACAATCTGCTGATCACGATAAAAATGCAACCATCTCCAATAACACTGAACAAATCGCTCGTCTAAACCGTTTAAATCCTGTGGATACCCACAACCAGTCTTCCAACCCAGTCCTCCATACCCAGTCCTCCATCTATCCATGGTCAAACGAGAGGCAGGTTGTCGTTATTGGCGATTCAAACACAAGATCTTTGCGTACAAACCTACACCACAAATCTGCAACTTGGACCTACCTTGGGTGCCACGTACACCATATCCAATGTCGGATTCCCCAAATCCTTTTGAACACCGATCCAAATGTACATGTCGTTATTTGTGCAGGTACTAAAACTCTGTGGTTGATAATCCACTGTCCATCGTCGACCAGCTATCAAATTTAACCTCAGTGGTGAAACATGAAAGACCTCTTGCTAAGATTACTCTTATTGGTCTGTTCCCTCGCGTGAACAACCCAAGGTCGGTGGAAGACATCAAAGTGTCTGGTGTAAATTTTTTGCTGCGAGAAAGATGTCCAGCGGAAAATTTGAGTTTTATCTCTCTTGACTACCAACTAACGTCCCATCCGTCCCATCGAAACTTTATGGCACGGGATGGCATTCACCTAAAAAATTTAGGTAAGAAATGCCCTTCTGAAGAAATCAAACTGATACATCAAGGCCCAAATCCAGTGGCTGAAGATCCTATTCAACAGGAAAACTTTCACCATTAATTGGCAACTTCATCGGCATATCTGCAAACCCACATGGTCCAGCAAAAACTGTAATCACACATCCTACTTCTGACGAAAATTGTGGAACTAATACTCCTGGTCCTCATGGTGAACCAACGGCAGCTCGTAATATTAGATGCCTTCTTTTAAATGCTAGAAATATAAATGCAAATTTGTGTGCTCTCCACTAACTACTTTCCCAAAGTAACTTCGATCTTTTTTTGTAACCGTAACATGGCTGACCAGTTCAATAACGGATGGTATGATTTTAAACGGGCTTCCTTTCAAAATTTTTCGACGATCACACATGCTGGGGGTATTGCTGTAATCTTCCGAAAGGGTTTAATCCTCTCGCTCTCTAAATTTCCATCTGGGGTTGAGGCACTCTCTGTTAAAATTCCTGATTCTAAACTCAATTTCATTTTGTGCTACATCCCACATGGACATGCTGAGGAATCAGTTATCAACACTGCACGCTTTTTTAAATCTGCGCTACTTCAGAGGTTCTCGAACATCATACTTGGCAATTTTAATTTACCGACAGTCGATTGGCATACTTTTTCGTCCACTGATCGCATCCACAGTGCCTTTCTGGAGGAAATTGCAGACTGTGGTTTCATCCAACTTGTCTCGAAACCTACTAGGGGTCAAAACATCCTTGACATTATTCTTACGGACGACGAACGTGCTGTAACTTGTGTTAATGTCTTAGAGGGACTTAGGGCTAGTGACCATTATATGGTCTCGTTTATCTTAAATCTACAATTATCCACCAAAATAAATCGCAGCACAAAGTCTATAAATTTCGCCATTCTTCGGGAATTTTTGAACAAGATCGATTGGTTTGCTGAAATGACAAATTTCACTGATACACAATCTGCCTGGGATTTCTTTCTCAAGCATGAGCACTGTACTGAATCTTTAACACCTGAACAACATAATGGACCTGTCTGGTCAAAAGAGTTACAAATCATCAGAAGAAAAAAGCTTTCCGCTTGGCGTAAAAGACCGCTACATCCGACGCCTGATAACTTAGCAAATTACCGACTCTTACAGAAATCTTACGTACAGTGTTTGTCTGTGTTCTATACCAACCGTGAAAAGAAAGTCTTAAACGAGGGAAATCTTGCAGCTCTCTTCCGTTTTTATAAATCCAAATCGAAATCATCTCGTACATTACCACCCCTTGTGGTTGATGGATGTTTGCTTACTTCAGCTATTGATAAAGCTGAAACTTTTAATTCAGAATTTTCAAAACACGGAATTATTGAGGACGGACTTGCACTTCCCATTAACGACATGCCTGTTATAAACGACTCTTGTTCCGAGATAATCTTTTATATTGCCGATACTTAAGAAGTGATTCACCACCTTAAACCTAGCCACTCAGTAGGCCCTGACGGTTTTTCTGCTTATTTCTATCACCAAATTGGTGACCAGGTTGCTCCGGCCTTGACAAAAATTTTTTCCCTTTCCTTCTCTACTGGCGTCTTGCCTTGTGTGTGGTCAAGTGCAACTGTTGTTCCAGTTTTTAAGAAGGGCAATGCTGCCAACCACAAAACCATCTCCCAATTTCCCTTACTGTTATCCCATGTAAAATTTTCGAAACCATCGCTCGTAATGTAATGATGGTCTTCATCAACAAAAATCACATTATTAAAAACGACCAGTTCGGTTTTTTACCTGGCAGGTCCAGTACCAACCAACTTTTGCTGGCACTTGACAAATGGTCTGAGGCATTAGACATTGGTGTTGGAACTCGGATATCTTATTCGATTTCAAGAAGGCTTTCGAGTCTGTCGTCCATTCTAAACTGTTATCTAAACTGGAATGTATGGGTTTTGCTGGTAGGCTCTTGGAGTGGATAACTGCATTTGTTTCTGGACGTACCCAACCGGTGTCTATTCAGGGAAAACTCAACTCCCTTGCCGGTTATCAGCGGAGTGCCCCAGGGCTCTGTCCTGGGGCCACTTCTCTTCATCTTATACCTTAATGACTTAAATTGTATCAGCGACTTGGTTTCCCAAGAAAAATTCGCGGATGACCTGAAGCTTCACACGCCAGCCATCTCCTCGGTTGATTACTTTAATCTTCAACACGAAATTGACCGTGTTTACTATTGGTCCATCACTTGGCAGCTCCCGCTTTCTTCTGAGAAATGCTTCGGTTTTCGTCTGGGTAGATCATACGATTCCCCCACTCTATATCTGGGTACCGAGGTCCTCGGGGGGTAAACATGAAAATGTTCGAGACCTCGGCGTCTGGTTCCAGTCTAACCTCAAATTCTCTAATCACCGAGACACAATTTCTGCAGCTGCTAGTCGTAGGCGTGCCATCGTCAACCGTTGCTTTTGCTCGGGATCTGTGCTCACAAAGCTTTGGGCCTTCAAAGTTTACGTGCGCCCTATGCTAGAGTACGCGAGTCAGGTTTAGTCCCCACACCTACTACAGGATATTGACAAAACAGTCAATTCAAAGGAGGTTTACGAAGTCACTTCCAGGCCTTAGAAACTTAACCTATCACGATCGCTTAAAATCACTTCAACTTGACACCCTTGAGTGTCGTCCGTTAAAAGCCTACCTTTTTTTGACCTTCCAAATTCTACACAACATGTTAACTTTTGACCTGCCGCTGTTTGAGCTCAGCCCACTTTTTAAGACTCGTGTGAACCACCTCAAGGTATCACTCCCCCATTTCAAAACAAATCTTATGAAGTCCTTCTATGCCACTAGAATCGTCCCAGTGTGGAACTCACTTAGTGATGAGATTGTCTCGGCCCCATCGCTTCCATTGTTTAAACATAAATTAACAAAACTAAACCTTTGTGGCTTCTTACATCGCCCTGAACACGCACCTCTAGTTTCGTAAATCTTTTCCCAATTTTATTTGCGGTGTTTTTTTTTTTAATTTAGGATTGCTATAAGTGGCCCCTTTTGACCTCTTGCATCTCTTTTTCACTTTTATTTGAGTGAATAGATTGCTTTTATTATTTATTATTAAAGGAAGAGTATATAATTTTGCTGGTGAAAGGAAATTTAGTATTTCTATAAAAAATATTGAAAGTGTAGAATTCGGGCAAATGGCATCTTTTCACCAATCGCATTTTGGTTTACTGTTGAATTGTTTTCAAGGGCGGATGCCACTGGTTTTGTTATGTCCTATGGTCGGATAATTGCGTAGGTTCCCTCAGGAGAATAACGAGGCTAGAACACAACTTAATGCAAGCACAGGAATGGACATGTTTAATAAGGCACACGGCTTCTTATAACATTATTACTGGTGATGTGACCGAGCACTGGTCATATGTTGTAACGGCGGATGCTACGACGGAGTAGGTGCTTGTAACATCGCCGGTCGCATGGTGTAACTGGATCAGTCTTATTATCACTCTGGGTTGACTTTTAGTACTTTTTAGTTAAAACAGCACAACTGCTACAGTCCCGATGTAGAGAATGGAGCTACGATGTCCTAATAATGTAGGCTAACTAGTAATAATAAGCGGTAATGCTGCCACCAAGGTGGGCAAAAGGCTAGCTAAGTTATATTTGAAGAGAATTGTCTTAAATACTAACTTCCAGCAATTAACAAACTATTAAACCAACGGGCGTTTAATACACCTGGTTTTATTTTTTTAAACAAACATGTTAAAAAGATCGTAATTTACATTTGGTTTACCAATGAACAACTTAGTTTTTAGATTAAAACCGTTACTTGAATTTACATTGACCCTCTTAGGTGCGAGCATTGACTCGCTGAGAACAGTGCTCAATATGAGCAAGCATTTTTTTCATACGCTTTTGGTGCAACGCATGCCGATACAAAAAATTCAATAACTCCTAATGTATACATTGAATTAAGTTCATTTTTTGTTTGTTTTGACCTTAAAACTTGTGGCTAGCATACTGTTATTTGTTTTATATCCTACTTGTGTTTAGAACTTTGCTAAAAATAAAAGTTATAGACCAAAGATAAAATTTGCATTATTTATTGCTGCCCCTTGACACTCTCATTGCATTTTTCTCAGCATCAATGACATATTTTCAACAAGTTTCTTATAAAATCAAATAAGAATGATACATATTGAGTTTTAGCATGATCTGAGGCTAGGCAGACAGTCTATAGCTTGAAATCCTTCAAGGTATGAAACCTCTCAAAACAAACTACCGGACACATCGGTTTGTTACCTGTTTGCAGTAAAATGTGGTTTGTTTTCTCTTTTTTTGTTCCCTGTTTCTACAAACCACACAGTCAGGCTTGCTAGTTACATTTTGCCCCAGAAAATGCCTTTCAGTAAGATGCTGAGGCATGGCTTCACCACCTCTTGTTGGGCTTTTCAGTTCTATACCATCTAGTAAACTAGTAGCAAGACATTTTCTAAACTCCAAATGGTTTAGTTTTCCACCAAGTTCAGTGTATACAATGTAAGCATTTACAAGGCCAAGTTCACGCAAATGGTGCCATAATCTCATATACCACTTGCTTGAACGATGTGGGTAGCGGTAATAACTTATGAGCTGGTCAGATTTATCCACTCCTCCCATAAAGTTATTGTACTGATCAATGCAAAGTGGTTTAGAAATAGGCCTATAACCACACGATATTTTTTATTTGTAACAAGTGACGACTTTGTTTATTTATGAAAAATGTCCGATGTTCAAACCAGTTTAAAAATCTAACCTAAACTGCGATATAGCCCTTTAAGAAACTAGCTGGAACATTTAATCTTTTTATTTGTGCACTTAATGCATTTTGGTAAATTTAACTTCTTGCCATGAACCCTACCGGAGCTCCAATGTTTATGTTTGTCTATTTTTATGGACCCAGTGTATGATTTTATGTTTATTTTTTATAGCATCTCCATCCAAACTCCGACCGTAGTGAACCTCTAAAAACGTAAACAAACTAGCTTTCCTTCGTTAAAAACATGCCTTGTATATAGCAATCCGTTTCCCAAAGTCAAATGTTTATTCTGTGCATTACACTTCGTTTCCCCCCCCCCCCTCCTTCAATAGTTGCGATGCATAACATCGTAGTTTATTTTAATAGGCCTAAAAATCACGTTGTTATGAGTTGAAAACTCACTTGCACTTTTCAAACCTGGCCTCTAAGTTTCCAAGTCGGCAATTCCCTTTGTCAATTCGAATCCATCCAACCAAAACACTACCTCAATTCGGTCAGCCAGTCAGAGCGCACAAGCTACCCCAGTCGTCCGCGCTGCCACTCCAACTTCCGGTAGTGACAGCTCGGCCGATTTGGGTCAGTCTCTCCTCCTCCAGATGTCCGACTCCTCTTCCCCGCACCCCCCCCCCTCCGCAGCTATCCTCGGCGTCCGCGCCAACTTCCGGTAGTGAGTATACAACCCCAAACCCAGAGACACTCGTTAGCACAGCTCAAGGATTCTCAAAGCTAGAGGTCACTACGCCGGTCGGGAGTGGAGATGCCGCGGTCCGATTGTTGCCATGCCGAGCAAATGTAGTGGTTCGTATCGTACTTAGTTTAGCTTTAAAAGTTTATTTTTTGGAAACTCCATTCAAAATTTATAGTTTAAACTTAACTTAACCTCGTAGCTTTAGAAGGTAAATTTATGGTGCGTCAAGCCAAACGGCATTTCGGACGTTGGCGGCCGTAATTTGAGGGTTCACGGTCCCTTACTAAAAACCAGCTTTACATTTTTTTGTGTTTCTTTAAACACAGTTTAATGTAAACAAGGGACGGTTTGATCTTCGTGGAAGGTTGCTTAGATTAAACGCTCGGATCAACTTTGTATGTAGCCGCTGCTTCTATAAATTAAGGGGTTGACTTGCCAACAGCAACTCTAGGAGGTTTAATGTTTAGCGTATACACTTAGAAAAATAACTGTAAAACAGGTCTACTATTACTAGACAGCCGAGGCTGTTCGTAATTTAGAGGGCTCTTTTGCGAAATCCCCTTGTGCCTAAGAAAATCACTGTTTCTATTTGAAATTGTTTTTATTTGAACTAATCCTAGTTCTAGTGTCGAATTTAATGTAAATTCCCCCCGTGTCATTTATAACCTAAACTAGGTGAAGATTTACCAAATGTAAATATAAAGTGCGATTTGTATTTTTGACATGTTTGTTTAAAAATAAAACCAGGAGTTTAAAACCCAGTTGGTTTATTCTTCCGTCGTTCGCTAGAAGTAAGAAATTATGACAATTCTCTTAAACTTAGCTTAGCTAGCCTAATTTTCCCACCTTGGTGGCAGCGTTACCACTTATTATTACAGTTAGCCTACAATATTAGGACATGTGTAGCTCCATTCCCTACGCCAGGACTGTAGCTGTTGTGCTTGTTTGAAACAAAAAGTACCCAAAAGTAATAGTAATAAGATCAAGTTACACCAGGCGATCGGCGATGTTACAAGCACCTACCCCATCGTGGCGTCCGCCGTTACAACCTCCCTTTGAATCCAATCATACTTTCGTCGATTGCAACTTCCCTTTGTGGATAATAACATGACTGGAATATTTTATTTTGTAATTCTAAAAGGGGGCGAATTTTGAACAAGGGGTCATGGCCGGGTTGCCCTCTTGGTTGTCGTACATCATTATTGGCAAAGTGAAGCAGAGCAGTTATTTGTTTGAACCTACGTTGCGACATGATTTTTCTAAATCCAGGAGTTTCAAAAATCCCGTGGGTTGTCGAATGTTCCGTTACATCCGTACATTTTACTAACCCAGCTGCAGTGAGAATAGCAATAAATTTAATGATTTCTTCGTAAGTTACATCTTTCCATTTGGAAAAACGTGTTTCGTATAGCAGAAATTCATTTTTTTGCTTTATTTGCCGAGCGTAGACGTTTGTTTGTTCTACGATCAGGTTAATAAATTCCTTTGGAAAAAATTTCCAAAATACATCGATTGGCTGTGGAACTTCTCCAAAAACCTGCTGTGATGGTACTGCACTTTTTGTAAATTTTGGAAGCCAATCTGCACTCGTTGCATCGTTATTATTTACGGGCGCTTCGTCCCATATCACCGGAGCGTGTTTACGTTGATTAGGCCTAGCACGTTTAGGAGAGCTGTGCGCCGATTCATCATCGCTATCATCATCGTCCAATTCGCTCACTTCGGGACTAGAAACTTCAAAATAAGAATTACCTAAGCCATTTTGAAAGTCTCACGTTTTCTCTAGAAGCTGCTGCTTCTTCTAACGTAAAACCTTCAAAATCTGAGTCAGAATCTGCGTCGGAATCCGAATCGAATCGAGGCAGCAAAGCGCTCGCGGCCGCCATTTTGCGTTGAGCAGGAAAGCGCGCCGGCTCGCGATCATAGTATGTTCATTGTCTGGTCATAGTAGACATTGTAAAATTCTATTGGCTAAAAAATAAGGCGCCAAAAATTTGACCAATGGTACAGAGTGATTCATTCATTCATTGGCTATGACGTTGCACAGTTGCTGCGTTGAAACGAAGCGTCTGATTGGCTCCTTGACTTCTCAAAGCAGGCCATATACGGCGGGCGACTGGAGTCGACAGCGCACGGGAGGAAAAATGCGCTCGCTGTCGACTGAAGTCGACGTTGCACGTTGAGCTGTGCTAAAGAAATTCTCCTGGGTCTGGGTTTTTATGCTTCTGCCTGGCCGACAGGTAGAGGGAAGGCGCGGCCCTGTGGGAGAGCGACGGAGGGGTGGAGTGGGGTAGAGGGGGACTCGTGGAGGAGGAGAGACTGACCAAAACTGGCCTGGCTGTCACTACCGGAAGTGGGCATGACGGTGCGGATGGGCAGGGTATCTGAGCGCTCTGAGTGGAGGGGAAATTGAATGCAGTGTTTTGGTTGGACGGGAATTGGTGAGGCTGCATTGACAAAGGGAATTGCCGACTTGGGAGCGTTAGAGGCCTGGCTTGGAAGTGCAAGTGAGTTTTAAACTCATAACCACGTGAATTTAGGCCTATAAAAATACGACTACGATATTATGTATCGCAACTATTAAAGGAGGGGGGGGTACGAAGTGTATTGTTCAGAATAAACATTTGACTTTGGGAACCAGACTGATATTGACAAGACAAGTTTTTAATTGTAGGAAAGCTAGTTTGTTTACGTTTTTTAGAGGTAGGCTACAGTCGGAGTTTGGATGGAGATGGTAAACACATAAACATAAAAATAAACACTGGGTCCGTAAAAATATACAAACATAAAAGATTGAGCTCCGGTAGGGTTCATGGCAAAAAGTTAAGTTTACCAAAGTGCTTTTAGTGCAAAAATCAAAAGATTAAATATACCAGCTTACTTTTAAATATGCTATAATGCTTTTAGGTTAGAATTTATTTGTTTGCAGAAGCAGACAAGTGATTTTAACGTCGGACATTTTTTCTTAATTAAAGTAAGTCGTCACCTGTTTTTAAGTATAAAAAATATCGTGTGTTGTACATGTATGTGAGGTTAAGCACCAGCGAAGTGGAAGCCCCTCCTAAAACACAACTAAGCTAGTGTTTGTGGCTTTATGCCAGAAAGAATAAAATACAGTATTTACAAATTTGGCGATTTTGAAGTGAGATCGCCAGAAAACGATAATCTTCTTATTTTGAAGAGTTCTGCCCTCAGGTTTTTGACTCGGCGGTGTTGAGGTGTCCTCACCATGAATGTCTAATACAAAACCACGTTTACACGCCCCCACACGGAGGACTTTATTCGGAGTTCCTGTCGAACTCCAAATAAATGCTACAACAGAAAGGTCAGTGCACACAAGATATGCCAAGAACAAGACAGCCAAGCCATGTAAATAAATTGCATAAATTAACGCACCAAGGATTACACCTTTTGAGGAATACACCTCCCGTGAAATACATCACCACAAGTTATAAAAATGGGGCGAGTGATAATCGTCTAACTGGAAAATCGCATAATTGGAAGAACGTATAACGGAAAACAGTATAACGGAATATCATCTAACTGGAAATTCGTATAATGGAAAAGCGTCTTACTGGAAATTCGTATAATGGAAAATCGTCTAATATCCCTGCCTCGCTCGCGCTACCGCGCTCGCTATGGCTATACATATAATATCAGAAACCGCAGTTAGACGTTAATCCAGTTAGACGTTTGTCCATTATACAATTATCCATTATACGATGTTCCGTTTAGATGCTTTTCCAGATTTTTTATTTAGGAAGATTTTAGACAATTATCCTATTATACGATTTTCCAGTTAGACGTTCGTCCGACGCCCCATAAAAATACACTGTTTACAAAAAATAAAAATTGCCGTTTTATATTTTTGGGGGACTTACATTTGTGTGGCTCAAGAAATTTTTGTAAATAAAAATTACATAGTTAAAGGGACACTTTGCAAAAATTAACCTTGTGCTGTCCACGCTGCTTGTTGCAGGAAATTCGTATAGGCCACAAAGAAAATTGGAGCAAAAGACAGATTACATGAAAAAAAAAACACTATTTTTGATTATAGAAAGTTACAGTTTCAGGGTTTTTGTAGCTGTTAATTCAAATGAGATAATCGCAACATTTAATGCTCTAACCAGTCAGCCATGTACAGAAAGTTATTTTTTTTTATCTGGGAAAACCTCGAAAAAGACCCCTGGGCACATTCCTCAGGACCTAGCTTGCGTTAAGGATCGGAATAGAGGGTACTATAAGCGCATGCGCAACTGTCAGCTCTATTTAAAGTTAACAGACTACCACTGGAGTGGTTTAAGGTTACCAAACAACTTGTTTTACATGAAAATTCTTACACTGAAGGGTTTTTAGGTATGACCCATAACTTAAAACATAAATGCAACACTGGGAGGTTTTATGGATAATAACCAGCAACCTTTTAACGACAGAGTTGACCGTTTGCCCTCAGAGGTGAGACAGACAGTTTTTTAAAAAGAAAACCGTTTCGTTTAAAACTTAAAGAAGGGCCAACCGGGAACAAGTTGCAACCCCCCGTAGAATATTCCTAATGAATATTTAATTAGTGTCGTTACTATCTTTGACAATATTCTCCCACAAAGGGAGACGCTGATAGTGACAAAAAGAGTAAAACATTAGCACTTAAAATTTAGGTGTGAAGTCCAAAACGGGAAAATAGCTGAAAGTTCCTTTCGGTGTGGTTGCTCTTTCAACATACCACTTATCAAAATTTAAAGATAAAAATTAATTTCCAGACTATTTGTTCTGAAAATGATGTGTTTTAACAATTATACGTTTAAACAAAATACCTGCTGAGAGTATCAGCGTTTACGTGAAACTTTCCAGGTTTGTATCTAACTGTATAGTCGTAATCTTGTAGGGTTAAGCTGCTCTTAAGCAACCTGGGATTTTTTGCAGACATTTGCTTGAGCGAATGCAACGGGTTGTGATCGGATTCTATGACAAATTTTGTTCCATAGAAGTAGGGACGCAATTTGGCAACGGACCAGATCAAACACGCGCATTCTTTCTCTGTCGTACCATAGTTTTACTCACGTGCTGTCAGTTAACATGAAACGTAAAGACAGGAGTGTTCATCTTCTCCAAACACTTGTGACAAAACACAACCCATACCATGGTCGGAACAATCACACTGCAAAATGAATGTCTGTGTGAAGTCGGGGGCTCTCAGGACGGGAAACGTCACTAAAGAGTTTTTCAATGTGTCAAAAGCAGCTTGCTTAGACTCATCCCAAATGACGGGATCAGGTGCATCCTTTTTCAAGGAGTCTGTGAGACAGGCACAGATTTCAGAATAGTGATGGATATATCTTTGATAATATCCGACCAAACCGAGAAAGGAACGGACATCTTTCTTAGTTTGTGGTCGTGCAAATTTTTGCACGGTCAAGACTTTCACCTCGAAGAGTGTGCGAGATCCATTGCCAACTTCATGGCCAAGGAAAGTAGCTTTGCTGCAAGCGACCTGCGATTTCTTGGCGTTAACCGTTAACCCGGCCTTCTTGACAGCAGAGAGGAAATTGTAAATGTTTTCGAGGTGCTGTGGCCACGTTTCTGCCCCTACAGCAGTGACGTCTTGGAAGGGTGTGACATACTCTTCCATGCCACGAGTGACATTGTCCATGAGCTTCTGGAAGCAAAATGGAGCGTTTTTCATTCCCATGTTCATCATGAGGGGAGCAAACTTCCCAATGGGAGTTATGATGGTGGCGGCCATTGAAGCCTGTGGCGTCAAGCGCACTTGCCAGATGGAAAATGGGTATATATTTCCACTTAGCTGCACGCTTAATACATGCCTCAATGTTAGGAATTGGGTAATCTTTGGTTACCGTATTGTTGTTTAGCTCTCTGTAGTCAGCTACAGGACGTGAGCTGGCGTCTTCTTTCTGTACGATGATCATGGGTGAACCATGTGGGGAATCAGTTTCAATGATTAGACCCAAATCAAGCATACGCCTAATTTCAGTCACGATCAAATTCCTTTCGAATTTCGCGTGGCGATAATACTGACAGGGTTTGATTTTGGAATCGACTAACTCAACATCGTCAGTGACAAGATCAGTGCGTCCTGGCAAAGTAGAAAAAACACCGTCTACTCTTTCAAAAACCTCAAGGAGGTCGTTCTTCTGCAACTCAGTTAAGTTGCCTGTCTTTTTGAAAAGACTCATGGCGGCCTTAGCAGTAAGGTGGCCATCTCCGGCTGACCTGTTCATACGTGGTCGGTATGAGGAAGCTCACGTTCGTCATTATAGGAATGATTGCTTGACCCCTCCCTAGGCAGATAGGGCTTGAGAAGGTTTACATGATATATGGTTTCTTTTTGCAAACCAAACGATTTTTTTACAAGATAGTTGGTATCTGACAATCGTTTCAAAACTTCACAGGGTCCATCCCAATAAATATCTAACTTATTGGTTCGTGCTGGTTTAAGGACTAGAACCTTATCGCCAACTTTGAACTTGCGTTCAACTGCCTTGACGTCGTAATAAGACTTGTTTTTCATTTGACTCTTAAGGATGTTCTCTTGAGAGAGTTCACGAGAATACTTGAATCTCTGGAGCACATCCAAGATGTATTCTAAAACGAATGGCTGAACGTCCGGTTCAACCCAATGGCTCTTCACCAACTCCAGTGGGCCTTTGAGGTTGCGTCCATAGACCATTTCAGCTGGAGTGAAGCCAGTGCTCTCATGTGGAGCAGTTCTCAGGGCAAACATGGCTCCTGGTAAGCACCTCTCCCAATCGTGGGGATGCTCGTAACAGACAGCTCTTAGCACCGCTTTGAGTGTCCTGTGGAAACGTTCCACGCTGTTAGATTGCGGGTGGTTTACACTTGAATTAACACACTTTATACCGCATTTTTCTAAGAATAAAGTTGTAAGTTCCGATATGAAACACGAGCCTAGATCGCTTTGGAGCTCGGCTGGAAAGCCTAATCTAGAAAAGACAAGGAGGAGAGCATCTACAACGCTCTGGCTGTTGCCCTCATTAAGGGGCACGGCCTCGGGAAACTTTATTGCCGGGTCAAGTAATGACAAAATATACTTATAATCAGCCTTGCTGGAAGGCTTGATGGGGCCGACGATATCAACAACATATCTGTTAAATGGCTCATCATTCATGGGCACTAGCACCATGGGGGCAACAAACTTCTGTACAGATTTACCATTTTTCTGGCAGGTTAAACAAGTGGAAACGAAATTGTCAATATCGGTAAAGCAATGTGGCCAGTAGAAGTTAGTCAACACTCTATCCTTTGTTTTGGATCGGCCTAGATGCCCAGCCCATGCATTTGCACGTGCGGTGTTTAAGACAAAATCTCTACACTCCTTAGGAAGCACTAGTTGTTTCTTGATTAACGGTCTTTTTGAAGGCCGAAAGGGCTTACGGAAAAGCAATCCTTTTTTCGATGAAAAACTGTTTGTTTTCATCCTGCTGGTCCAGCGGGAGCTCAGCAGTTTGCCAACATGGTTTTAAAGTTGGGCAGTCTAACTGCAACTTGGCAAATTCGGGTTTGTCAACACTCAGTAATTTTGTAAACTGATCTGACTGTGGACCTAAAATAGCAGCGTCTAGGCTATCTAACTTAGGTGAAACGAAACCTTCCTGCAAAGGGGAAACTACACTAGAATTTGTGTCGCTGTCTGAGTCATTTTCACTCTCAGAATCGATCTCACGATGTTTGGGTTCAGATATCGGGAGTTGTTGGTCCACACGAGTTTGTGAACGAGTGATAGCGTTAGAGAAGGGGACAGGGCCTTTAAACCTTTTTCTTCTAACACCGTTTGCAAAGGCACACCTAACAACATTTGAAAGTGGCTTCCCATGTGGTCGGAAACGAGGGCTTCTGACTGAATTTTACCGTAGGGCGTTTCAACGTCAATCACTGTGATTGCGTGGGCGGTCGTCTGCTCTGTGAGAGCGTTGTGACAATGGGTGTACTCACCCGTGAACTGCTCGGGTTTGACAAAATCCCTAGCGATGACATCGTGTGTGAGCCGGCGTCTCTTAAAATAAGACATTTGGTACCATTCACGGACCATTCGTGAATATGCTTAGATAATACCATTTCGGGAGGATTGTTACTAACAAACATTCAGCATTATTAGCCGAGTTACCCTCTTGGGCAATACGAGAACGGCACTCGGACTTTTTGTGACCGATTTTGTTACAAAAAAAAACAAACACCTTCAAACTTAGGCCTCCTAGGCCTGTCGAACTCACGACTGGAGTTGTTACTGCTGGCCGAGTCTCCTTTACTCGAATCGGCAGAAGATGCTGCAGTACCAGCCGGTTTAGCTGAAGTAGAAGAGGCTCTGTTGCCACTTCGAAAATTGGATGAAGCTTTAGAAGCTTGTCCTGACGTCGAAGCACTAGGCTGTGCCTTTCCTTCTTTTAAGGACCACGTCGGCAGAAATTTGTTTATTTCTGGTTGTAAACTCATCAGAGTTTTGCAGCTTCGGTTAGTGTCCCAGTTTTAATCTGGTCCGGCAACCACTTGCTCAGTGCAATAGGACACGATTTGGTGAATTGTTCAAGTAGGATTAAATTAGCCAACTTGTCGTAGCTGTTCTTAACATCAGCTAAAGATACCCATCTGGAAAATAGGGTTTCTAACTCAAACGCATGTTCATGGAACAATTGTTCGGGTTTACGTTCAAGGGAACGAAACTGGGCTTGAACCGACTCTTTAGTTCGAACAAACCTTTTTAGTAACTTGTTTTTGCTAGTTCTTAATCTTAATTCTTCAGCTTTAAGTGAAAGCTCTTGCTCTTTGGCTGCTAATTCCTTCTTTTGGAGAATAGTTGCCTCTCTCTTTTCTATAGCCGGGGCTAGTTCGTCAGAGAGGTTGTCTATGGAAATTTTTTCTTCCTCGACGGCATTTTTCAAAATAGTCACGGATTCGTGTCTAGTTTCGGTTACGGTAAGGCCTAATTTCAAACATGCCTTTTTAAGGTCTTTATACTGAATGTCTTTAATGACATCTTCAAAATCATCCATGTTGGACATTATTAACTTTAAGCTTCAAAATAAACTCTTATAAATGAAACTTCAACATTAAAATGCAGCCGCAAATTAATTTTACTTTAAATTGAGCAGAGCGAGTTACTAAAAACACTTCTCTCCCAACTCCGTAAGTTTTAGCAAGAAATCAAGTCGTTCGCTTCGCTTGCTCATTCCGCGTCGTCTCGCTGCGCTTGAGGACATTTCTTGCTGCAACACTTATGATACAGACAGACCTTCCACATTAAAAAAAAAACGATCAAGCAAATTTTAAGAGTGTAGTATTCGATATCGGTTATCTCGAGAGAAGGTCAATATTATTTTTTTTACGTCCAAGGAGTCAAGCAAAAAGTTAAGATCAAGCAATTTATCAGAAAAGCGCTGTTTCTGATGACAAATGCTGTTTTTCGTTCGCTTCGCTCACTCAATCAGAGCAGACATTTCCTCAGAAACGTGACTGAATCAATGTGACCACCAAGAACCACATCACTTTATATGGGTTTTCTTGTTTTACTTATTTTAAGGGACCATTCATTGTTTATCAATGGGGGTGGGCAGGCGGATTGTCGTCGCCAGCACACAAAAAATTCATGGGG